>CAHIKZ030000248.1:292500-502500 GCA_903632075.3 Acanthosepion pharaonis | reverse complement strand
CATCCATCATCAGGAGGTATCAACAATTAACTGTTTATACTTCTCAATTTTTCTTTTTTATATATGCACTTTTCATTTTCAAAATCTTTTTTGTGATAGTGTATGTGTGTGTGTTCATGCACATGCGCTTATCTGCGAAATGTCATATTTATTTGTCCTTTTCATTGTTTTTTTTTCACTTTACATTCACTCCCTAACCCCTTCCCTCCTTCTCCTCTTTTCTTTAAATTGTAACCATTTTGACCTTGCAAATCAAATGCTGGTGTTAATAAAATAGTCTTCAATGTAGAATAACAGAGCTATAATTTATATATTAATATTAGGTTGGTGCAAAAATAATGACATAATAATGTAGTTTTTTGACATTAAAAAATACATCAAAAAAACGGCATTATTACGTCATTATTTTTTTGCACCAACCTATTAATAAATTTACATTTTTTCACAAAAAATGTTTATTTATTCATTATATATATATATATATATATATATATATATATATAATTATTTATTTGATTATAATCTATCTATCTGTCTTATCAAGTGATGATGTTGAATGTCTTTTGTAGAATCTATCAATCTACATTCAACATCATCACTTGATAAGATCTCAGAGGTGTTGAAACAAAATGGCTATTTTTGTAGTGATTTTATAAATATATTTATGTTATAATTTTTTAAATAAATAATTATATTTGCTCTACTCTGTATTGAGCACTCTTTTAAGAATAGTTATTGTTGGTGATTGGAATTTATTCCTTCTACACCAATCATACATTTGGGTATATATATATATATATATATATATATATATGTCTGTGTGCTGTGTGTGTGTTTGTTATAAATATAACAAAATTACTCTCTTGTTTATCAGGAGATAAATATGATAAAAATATAGTTTTAAGATATGCTATATTTATGGGTAAAAGTGCTCAATATCAGGGATAGCGTTTGTGTAGATATAAAAGTGGGCAATACCAAATGGCAACAGTCTATTTCATGTTTGAATGCAAAGTTCAGGTCTGTAGCATGAAATAGATTGTCCCCACTTGACAACAGGTTCTGAAGCCTGGCCAGAACAGTCACTGATTTCTCTTAGGATTACAAAAACAGATCAATTTTTCATCCCCAGTTACAATTCAATGCCAAAAACAGGCATCTTGATGATTTGCCAGCAGTTGTTTGCAAATGTTCATGCGTTGTTGAGTCTTGTCATTGGTCAGTTCATGGGAAACTTCTCGACAGTGCCTTTTAATAAGGCTGAGCTGATGGAGGTGTCGATTGATTGATTGTGTTGTAATAAAGAAAAGACTGTCAACTGATAGTAGCAACTGCAATAGATTTCTTCTGTTTCTCGACCGCAACACTTGTAGCCAAATTGCAGTTCAAACAATAGTCTGACGTAACAGTCCAACACACAATGTAGAAACGACAAAATGGGGTCACACATCCAACCTTCACTTCTCACCAACAACAACATGTGTTCGTTCCACCAAGCTCAAAAAAATCATCTCCTTTTATAAGCGAAAAACAAGGGCTTCTGTTCACCGAGAGAATTTTCTGATTGGTCACGCCATTCAACGGAGGGAAGAACATTAGCATAGCTTCTAGTCATTGATGTAGATTTTTGCTAACTACTTTTTGGTAATTTTTCTTCGGCTGATCACACACAAATCACAAACTTTATTTCTGGGTAACTGATTATCTCTTTCACTACAGATTGATTGTGCTTTTGTAAGACAAAGTTCTGCAGAACTTGGCTCTTCACAAAGCACCATCAAAAAGCACAAGATACTAACCTTGGGTTACAACCAACCTAAAAGAAGGAAAAAAAACTCTAAATCCCAAATCATGGAGAATGCAATGTGAAATTCAAACTTCTAATCTAGTATCTGGAACTCTTCTTGCCTCTTGCTTTCCTCTTTCCTGTCAACTTCAAATATTTAAATGCAATGTGAATTGTAATTATCTGTCTTTTTGAATACTGTTTATTTATTGTCTTCTCTCCTCAATAAAATTTTCTCATTGTCTTTTATTTCTTTACGTCTTCGTGCCTTACCTTCATCGCCTTGTTTAGGGTAAAAACAATAAATTTACGTAAGTTTTATATTCTAACTTCAAGGGAGATAAGTCGTACAAATCAAATCTTAAGTTATCTCCCTTACACTGAAGCATGTCATAATTACAATTCAATACATGAAAATATTTTAACGTCGGATAATGGTTAGTGAATTTATTTTATTTACCATTTACTGCCATGTAATGAGTTCGACTCTCACTAGGTGCCACATACTTATGGCCTTGTGCCAGAATTAAGCTAAACTTAATAAAAAAAATTTCCTCCTGGTTTTATGAATCTTAAAGCACTTTAAAAAAACTATTTAAAAACGAAATTCTTACAGATTTTGCACTTCTGTTATTCTAATTAATCTTGAAACTTTGGTTGTGGTTCTTTAGTTTTTCCAAAATTGTAGCTATGGAAAGATTTAAGTTTTGCAAAACAAATAATCCAATTAAACAAACAAACTTTGAAGTCTGAAGTGATACAATTCTGTTTCAAAGTATTTTTCTTAATTTTAAAATAAAAAAAAATAAACAAAAAAACATTACAAAATTAGCAAAGCTTTTTAGTTGATGTTTGCTCCTGGTTAAAATCTGTATAGAAAGAAACAGCTTCTTTTGCGCCAATCAGTGTCCAATATTTCAAACAAGAAAATAGTGACAAATATACTGATGAGATTTCATCTGTAAAATAAAAAAAAATAATCTTGGAATGATAATGAACTATCTCAAAATTACAACCTCAAAAAATTCTCTTTTGATATAAATATTGTTTATTTAATATTTTTATTACCTCTGCCCACAACATCACCCAGCAAAGGCTGTTATTTTGATGAAACAAACCGTTACCACAAGAAACCATGGCAAGCAGAAAGAGTATCAAATCATCTGAAACAAATGCTGTATAGGTCAAGGATATGCAGATGGTGCAGTAAATAGTGCACAGTGACTAAAATAAGTACCAAACACCAGATGTTATATTATAAAATATATAACAGTTTAAGTCCAATGCCATTTAAGCCTAACATCTGTTCCTTTTCTGCTTATAATATTGAAATTTATCAGTAACAAAAAAAAAAAAACTATTGCTGTGTCTTTAATACATTGCCAATATTTTATCAAATATCACACATTGTATCAGATAATGTAATGCTAAACATGTCCAACTGCTAAACATGTTGCATCCTAATAGTATGTATCATATGCGGGTGGTGTGATAGATATGGGCCTGGAATGAGAAATCAGAAGGCAGAGTTCAAATTCCAGTTGGGTTTGCTGAATTTACACTCAAATAATCTTGGGAAGGATATGAATCCATAACTTTCCCTCCAGCTATGGGTTAAATAATAGGACTTTTATCTAGAAAAAATATTATCTCCAAAAAATTGTTAATGTAATAGATCTCCCCCTCCAACCAAAAAAAATACAGACTTATTCTACAATTCAAAATATGTTTTGGTAAACAAAATAATAATACAAACAAATCAATAAAAAAATTTACAAAATTAAAAAATATACAAAAAAAATATAGAAAATAATAAAAAAGTATAACCCTATGAGTTGATCCTTGTCAATGGCAACCAATAATGTAGCCCTGTGTTGGTCTTCAAGTTCCTTCAAACCACCATGGTTATGTTCTAGCTGACTCATCACTCATTAACACGTAGTTTGTTTGTCGCTGGTATCATGATGATGGGTAAGGCAACTTAGCTGGCATTTGTCTTTCACTCCTTTGCCACATTGTGTTTTTTTTATCTCTGAGGGTGAAAAATCACCCATGAAGCAAACTGAAGTGAAGACAGGTCGACTGCTGGGAGCTACACAAGAATCCTTTGGAATAAAGAATTAACTCTGGTTAAAAATGTAAAAATGATTTGGTTTATCTATGATTTGTTGCAGACAGCTATTTTAACCCTTCCCAATTGTTTCTATGATCAAATGACACTGGGATCCCCTTTGGAGTCTGCAGTTTGTTTTAATAGTAACTTAAATTTCTAAGTTCTGGTCTTCAGGGCCTGCACAAGGTCTTGGTCTGGAGGCCTTGGTGAATGATATGGATTCTAGTAGCAGTAATGTGGGGACTCTCCAAGTTGTCCAAACCTCCAGTTTATATGGAGTACAACAATGGTGGAGATGACTAGGGTCTAGGTTTGGCTGTCTTCCATCCTTACCATTAACCTTTTTCTAAAATTCCATATTCTCAAAATATGTTTACTCGGGTGATTTTCCAAATTTGGGGTTGTCCAGTCACCTTTTGAGAGTGGTCAGAGGAACCAAGCTGTCCCTTAACTCCAATTCCCTCCACATCTCATCTCTCACCATCATCCATATAGGTGGTGCTAATCTCTCTCTCTTCCTTCTCCTACTTTCTCAGCATCTGACCTCAGCTTGCTCCAAGGGCCGACACACTGGCCTGTGACAAATCCAAACTTTCAGAATGTGTAGGCAGAAAGGGATTTTCAGTCATTAATATTCTTCAGCTTGTCTCATGCTGTGATTTCCAAAAGCAAGAAGTTTATTCTGAGCTTATCCAGGTGCCACCCCCCTTGCCAACCAATCACAAGAATTGTCATGGGTGGAAAATGAAAAGGAAAGAAAAATATTCCCAATTTCTTTAGTGATAAAAACAAAAGTTATCTTTCCTCAGTTTATGTGTTTTCTTGGTCAACAAGACTACACAAGCCTTTTTGTCCATGGTCATTCCAAAATCATAATTAATTTTTCTTTATCACTTGTATCCAAAGAATTCAAATTAATGTGGGATAATAATTTTCCTTGATGAATGTTACAAATTAAAATGAATGAACTCATCAGGCTAATCTTTATCTTTTCTTCTGGGTGGTCAATTCAAACCAGATGGATTTTCCTGGCTTTTTGTCCAGATCTTTAAATGTTATTTCAGTAACTACTCAGATTTCTTTATCAACAACATGTTTTTTCTTTTTGGTATTTTTGAGGATACATTAATGGTCTCTTTCTCATTGATGGGAAATGGGGAAGAATGGGTAATCTTGGTTTTGCTCAATCTTACTGAATTCTGTCTAGTTAAATTTGTGTTTGATTCTCCTTGGAACCATTTGGGAATTCATTTACTACTTTGAACATGATTTTTCAATGAATTTCATTTTTAATTTTCTTCTCAACTTTTTACTTCATCTGCCTGTGAATTTGAACAATTATCATCCAGCTAGGAGAATCTTTTCTCTTTCTTTCTTTTCCTTTTTGTTTCATCAACCCCCAGAGATCCCAGTGTCACAAAAAAAAAACTGTATGTCACATCTCTCAAGACTGACTTTGATTTTATGAGTGGTACTTAAAAACTCCAAAAGAACACAACCAATTACCAGCTTGCATAACACCAAGTCTATTTCCATAATTTGTAAAGTCAATTCTATGAAATTCATGGGACTGAAACATTTTCACATCACCTTCATATTACATAGATTGTCAGACAACTCGTAGATGTTCCTTTTCTATTTACTTAAAATACTTTTTTTTATACTATTGTTAACCCAATACAAGACTCAAGAGCCACTCAAGATAGCACGTTACTTAATGGGACTGTTGTAAAGATATAAAAGGAAGAAGTAAGAAATGCATATTATGAGGATATGTAAGATAGATAATAGTTGATCCTAGACTTGAAAAGATTAAGATTTTAGTGATTAATGATGAATCCTTTTGGGTGTCTGTTCCACAATGTAACAGTTCTGGGGAAGAAACTATCTCAATGGAACTTCCTCCTTACCAATGAAATAAGAAAAGGATGAGGATGAGTCGACCCTGTGTATGTGGCATGGTAGGGCATAGCTGTGAAGGTTTGGATTGATGGAACTTAGTAATGTGTCTGAACATTTGCCTACAAAATAGCAAAAGTGTAGCAAGAAGCTTGTCATATTTCATCTTTTCTAAAATATGACAGAATTTGAACAATGGTTGCTTAATAACTGATTTGTAAGAAAATAATAAAACATAAATCGGGTATAAGTAAAATTATTGATTAAATTATGAAAGTAAAAATGTAAGTACAACTGCTTCCAAGAAATTGAATAATTATTGAATGAAATCACTTTGGTTTCAATCAATAAGTCAATAAGAGAATCTTGGTTACAGAGTTGCCATGACAGTTGCTGAAAAGTCTTTTGCATATCAAATATATTCAAGGAAGAATGATTTTTCTATTAACTCTTTCAATGCCTTTCCTGTACAATTATGGAACAAAGAACTCCTCAAGATGACCATCCCTATACATTAAGAAGATATGATTTATTCTTAGTTCAGATAAGATGGAATAATCTCTATCTATAAAAGGCAGAATGTGTGTGTGTGTGTAATGAATGCATGGCTGCAATTTTCGACGGATTTGCACCAAAATTTGAATGCACATGCTCCATGTTAGTGGGAAGGCCAAGACCAACTTTGCATTTCCCAACTCCCATCAATAGTGGAAATAATCGATTTTTTCATGCTTCTATGGCAGTTTTCGTGTAGTTTGCAGCCATTTTCTACTGGCCAGAGTGAGAGCCAATAGCTGGCTGCCACAAATAGGCAGGAAGATTCTATTGGCCAGCGTGAGAGCCGACAGCTGACTGACAAGAATGTTAACTAGCATGCTAGCATGCAAAAAAAATTGATAGCTACATTCATCACAAGTGGGAAAAATTTAAATCTGCATGGCACTTTACTCCAATTGGCTCATTCGCTTGCTTAAACTCAACGTTGATTCTGATTCCGCACAACTGGGTTGGGTGTGAAAAAGTATTTGTTGTTAACATTCTTTTTTCATTCGGTTTTTCCAGTTACTAGTCCTTTTTTAAAGCTGATCGTTTTGTGTTCATTTTGTTTAGTTCTTTTTTCATAACAGATTTAATGTTTCGTATAGAGCTTAGAAAAATTCGCAGTGTGAGATAGGCAAGAAGTAAGGCATGTAGCAACATCAGTACGGCAAAGGGCACTCCTTTAAAGGCAAGGAAGGGCAAAAATATTCTAAGTCAAGTGATAGCGATTGCTGTATGAGTCGCATGTATTTTTTTAATCAAGCATGGGCAACGCTGCCATGCTGCTAGTATATATATATATATATATATATATATATATATATATATATATATATATAATGAATGGATTTTTTTATCTGATATTACTTTTTTAGTACTATAAACGCTACACTTAACAGGTACTACTCATGTCTTTTCTTAAACAGTGAAATTAATAACAACCGCCTAGATTGAGAAAGTCTTACTATAGAAAGACTGTGTCTCTGATAGCAGCTCAAATACATCTACCTGTTGTGGGTAGAGCAATAAAGAAAAAATATAGTGTGTGTGTGTGTGTGTAAAAAAAAAAAAAAATTTTAGATATATCTACAATATGTCTGTAAAAAGGCAATATGAATAAAGAAAAAAAAAGGATGACCTATCATAGCCGACATGTTTTATCCTCTGATTTTATCAAGGCAAATGTAAGGATTTTATTTTATGACAAGCATTAATAGACAGAAGTAAGAAATGATAGTTTTTCCAAATTTTTAAATTTAACAACACTCATAAATATACATCAGGTTGAAAGGTAAAGTAATTTATGAAAGATGCTAAGTGAAGTAATTTAATTCCTCATAGACAAAAAGTGAGTAAATGTTGTTGAATTTTTTTTATAATGTAATTATTATTTGTATTATTTTAGTTTGAAAATTAATTTATGTATTATATATTTAAATAATAGAGGTTTTTGAATTTACCTGTATTCTTTTAATTTTTTAAAATTTTGTCATGTATGATGAAAATATGATATATAAATTTTTATAGTCATGTATAAATGAGAACATGGTATATAAATTTTTATATACCAGAACAATGTTAGGAAAATTAATGATAAAGTGGGAAAAAAATGTCTGATGCATTTTATTCTTTAGAACTTCATTGGACTAAAGTGATATCTATATTGATGTGACTACACATGGAGAGGATACACTGAAATTTTGAAATTTAATTTTTTTTAATATGTTTGTTGATATAATTTAGCCAATTTCACTTAGTTTTGTTTTCTTTTTGTTTATATTTTTATCACTTTTGTTATAAAATATTCCATATTGTGATAACAGAAGATCTTCCAAGTAAAGTGAAATATTGTAAGAACCTGAATTGTGGATGATTTAGTGATTAAAGAACTTTCTATATACTTTCATCTTGGTAAATTGCTTTCACGCTTAATTAAAGTAGCATTTTTTCAGTCAAAGTTATGGTCAGACTCATAATGCATTGAGTTGTGTTTTGTAAAAAACTATTTTATGTTCATATAATCTTTTATCTAAATTTCTCAAGGTTTCTCCTATGTATTCTTTGTAGCAATTGTTACAGGTAAGCAATTAATTTTGTCCTTTAAGTTTTTGTATTAATTAAGTTTTTTATTGTTTTAGAAGTAGTTGTAAACTTTTATATTAAGCTTAGATAAATTATAGTTGTGACAGAGTTAATACGAGAGTCAGTTATGTGCCATGTGTGATACATGCTTAGGCGATCATGTATCTTTCGATACAAGACTGACGGGGCAGATTTTTCCTGCCATCCAATGCTATAGAAACTGATCAGCCCTGTTATTTACCCATAGCTGTGGGGAGAAGGAGAGGATTCATACCTTTCCTAAGGGTATTAGCAGATAAGTGAATGTAACTGATTTGAATGGAATTTGAACTTGGCTCTCCAATTCCTCAATCCGAGCCACTATCCATTATTCAACCATGCCTCTTCTGGAGTTAATAAGTGGAATAATATATTTTATTTTGGTGGGTTTGTCAGAATGGTTTCCTTTTTTATTTGTAAATATTTTTACAAGCCTTTTGTTTCACATTGAATATTAAATAATTAGCGTATGGGAGGAGGTTAAAAGTATTCTTTATGACAATTTCTACTGTTAAGGGGGTGTGCAGGTACAAATCCCGTTGGAGGCACATTTTTTTCTTTAATAAGAATTCCTGAATATTCAGGCCGGTAGATGAAAATAAATATACTGTTTAATAAATAAATCTACTTTAGTATGGGTATCCACTGAAAATAACATTTTAGTGATGAAATATATATGTGAATAAAGACAAAAGGAAAACTTATCTTAGGCAATGCATTTTCTCTTCTGACGGACTTTAGCAAGGATTTTATTTTACAAGTATTTATAAAATGTTAAAAAATTAAAAGAGAACAGTTAAATTCATAACCTCCTGTTATTTAAAAAAATATATATAATACATAAATTTAAAAAATCTAAAATATATAAATTAAAAAACATATATACATAAATGTAAAAAATATATTAAAAAAAGTAAAATACATAAATTTAAAAAAATATATAATACATAAATTTATCCTCAGTATTTACATTAGTCAGACTATTGTCCTCAATTTTGTCGCCATATTTGTCACAACGTTTCGGCCTTCTTCAGGCGGTTGGAATTTCGATCACTGGGGTAGACTGTTCTAGTTCCACGTGCCATGTTTGATAGATGTCAGTTATCAGTTCTCCACTGCCTTAACCGGGTATTGAACTCATCTTCTTTGGGTCTGTCACTGGATCTAACCAACGCCTTTATCCACTGTGCTGGGTATGAACTTCTGGGTATTATAAACCTAATGTTTTCAGCAACTATTTTTTACCAGTGCTCATATTGCAATTTTTGCTGTTATCATTGCATGTCTTTACCAGAGTTCATATTGCAACTTTGTTATCATTGCTTTTCTCTGGCACTCCTTATTACTGGTTCTCATATTGTATTTATTTCTATGCTTGGTCAGCTCAGGAGATTTTTGTGGCTTAGCATATGTGCTGATTCCTTAAGTTTATGAATTTTCCAATGGTGTTCCCTGTCTATGATCTCAACATGATCCCACAGGAGACGGTGATCTCCCTTCTCTCTCCATATGTGGTCAGCCACGCCTGATTTTTTCTACTTCCCCTCGCATTTAATTTCTGGTGTTCTTGGAGCCTTACCTTGAGGGGGAATATGTCTCTCCTTTATATTCCTTTTCGCAGCTGCACGGATAAGCATACACAGTCTTTCTTTTAGTCATGTTCTCCTCTGTGGGGGGGTCTCACTCAAGAGAGATATCTGCAAAGTGTTGTCATGCTTTTGAAGGTTGTCCAGATGTTATATGGACCGCAGATCCTTTGTATTTTCTCTGATAACCCCTTCACATAAGTCAGGCAGACTGTTTTCTGAGTGTTGTTGTCCTCCTCCACCTCTTGTACCTGCCTATCCCAGTTTTTGGTGGCTGCTGCCATGTACCCAGGGTAGTTGTTACGTTGTAGGGTACTACTTATACTGACCAATTCCTTATCTAACGTCTCTGGGTCGCCACTTATGACTTTTGCTCGGTGTTGTAAGCATCGGACGATCCCTTTCTTTATGCTGTATGGATGGTGGGAGTCGAAATTGAGGTACTGTCCTGTGAATGCTGGTTTACGGTATATAGATGTCTTGAACCCATGCCCTGTTCAAGATATTAGTACATCCAGGAATGGAAGTGTGTTGTTACTCTCTTTCTCCATTGTGAACTGTATCGAAGGTCTTATTGAGTTCACATGGTCCAGTAGAACCTGGACATCTTCCTGGTGTGGCCAGAGTATGAAGGTGTCATCTACGTACCTTAACCATATAGTTGGCTTTAGCGATATAGACTCTAATGCCATTTCTTCAAAGTATTCCATGTATATATTCACCATTGATGGTGATAATGGCGAGCCCATTGCAAAGCCCTCATCCTGTCGATATATGTGTGATCCCATTCCGAAGTGTGTTGTTTGTGTACAGAAAGTCAACATCTCCATCAGATTATCTATTGGAATACTGGTCTGCTCCTCTAGGGAAGAGTCAGAGGTCAATCTGTCTGTGACTACTAAGAGTGCCTCCTCCGTGGGTACCTTGGTGAACAGACTCACCACGTCCAAGCTCACCATCTGGTTGGATAGGATGGGAGCATCTTTGATTATTTCCACGAAGTGGGCGAAGTTTCGGACTTATGAAGGAGACTTTCCGAACAATGGGTCAATTATATCTACAAGGAAGCGATTCAGAGGGTGGCACACAGAGCCTTGGCAGCTAACAATCGGCCTGAATGGAATACTCCCTTTGTGAATCTTAGGGAGACCGTATAACCGGTAGCTTGGTGTAATGCTGCGATAACTGCCTATATGTCTTGGGTGACAATTTATGCATGATCCTTGTTTTTGATTAGGATCTGTGACAGTTTGCGCAAGCAATTTTTAGTAGGATCCTTTTCTCAGATTGCTTACCACCCACAGAGGAGAACATGACTAAATTCTGTGTGTCCTATATCCCGTGCAGCTTGTTGAGAAGGAATATAAAGGAGAGACAGGCCGCCCCTCAAGGTAAGGCTCCAAGAACTCTGTTAAAGCTGCAATAGTTCGGGGAAGTAGAAAATCAATAAGGCTGACCAATTTCATCCGTCTTGAAGGGAGATTCACCCTCCCCTGTGGGATCAGTTGAGATCATAGACATGGTTTTATTGATAAAATCGTAAATTTAATAATTAGCTAAATTTCAGGTTTAAAAAATTTGAGCTGACCAAATATAAATAAATTCAATTGTTCAACCAGTTTTTTTAAGTCCAGAGAAAAGCAATGATCCTCAAAGGTAATATGAACCTGGTAAAGACATGTAATGGGAACAGCAAAATTGCAATATGAGCACTGGTAAAAAATAGTTGTCATTTGAAAACTTTGGGTTTATAATACCCAAAATTCAGCAGGACACATGGCACAGTGGAAAATGCGTTGGTTAGATCCAGTGACAGAATCAAAAAAGATGAGTTCAATAACAAAAAAAGGCCCTAAAAAGTGGAGAACTTTCAGAGGAAAATTAGCAGATTAACTGATAATGATATCCATCAAACATATCACGTGGAACTAGAACAATCTACCCAGTGATCAAATAAAGGTTCAGTTCAAATTCCAACCAAAAAAAGAAGGCCGGAGGATTGTACAACGGCGAAAACGTTTTTTGACAAATATGGCGATGGCTGATGAGGACAATAGTCCGAAGCAATGTAAATACTGTACATACATTCTCATCTCAGATAAATTTCTCCTATACTAAAATGATTTAAAAATTAATTACATTAAAAAACAATTTGACAACATTGTTTACTCACTTTCATTTATTAGACATTAAATTACATCAATTAGCATCTTCTATAATTTACCTTGACTTTTCAGTTAACTTGATGAATATTTATGAATGTCTCTTAAACTGAAAAATTTTGAAAAACATTTTTAATTTCGCCTATAAATACTTGATGCAAAATAAAATCTTTACATTTGCCTTGATAAACTCCATCAGAGGATGAAATATGTCAGCTAAGATAAGTTTTCCTTTTGTCTTTATTCATATTGTCCTTTTTACAGATATATTTTATGTAGTTATATCTGAATTTTTTACATGCACACACACACCCACCCACATATGTATATCTGTAGGTGTGGATCTATACATTAAACTGCTTATTCATATTATGATGTCATCAATATCCTGTTATTCCTCCAAGTCATATGGATTTTACCATAATATCCGTAAACCTTTTTATGAATTCCAGAGGAATATAAAAATTTTCCAGTTTCTTAATACTTTGCTTAGTTTTTTTTAGACATCTTTCCTTATTCCAATTTACCTTTGGATTTTGGTGTCACAGTTTCCATTTTCTATTAAAAACACTTGATTGATTCTGAAGAATAAGGAAAACTTTTGATAAGATTGGAATATATAGGAGTTGGCTGCAAAGTTCATAGACTACCAAGATATAAAAGTAAGTTAGTAGACTAAAATACATACAAGTGTACCAGAATGCAACAAGTGCTCGGCCAGCTATTGTATTCTGGTACAGTTTCATGTCTTTTAGTTTTAGTCTACTGACTGGTGTGTCTACTTAAATTTATATCTTGGTAGCCTATGAATTTTCCAGCCAACCCTTGTACTTACCAGCACTGATATTTAACATTTGACACTCTGCAGCATTTGTAAATATTCCTTCCTTTTTTACTGTATATAGAAACTTGTTAAAATATATTGTTCTATATATTTGAAATTGCAGTGGCCTGGCTCTCAATTTCAGTCAAGATTGCTTTAGTTGTTGCCATAGAAGGATATAACTATACAACCAGGAAATTCAAATTTAACTTGTATTGGCAGGACTAACATTTTGCTTGGCGAAAATAGTCACCTAGAGAGTGCTAAAGATTAATCACTAACAACTTCAAACATGACAACCAGGCTGTTACCAAATTAATTTTGAAATTAATAGTCAAGCAAAGAACAGCAAATAAGAAGAGAAATATTTTCTTTTTTGGAGTTCTTAAAAATTACATACAATGTTATTTCATGCCATTCCCTTAAATTGTTTTGAAAATATGATTGACTTCAATTTTGAGAATTTCTTAGATGAAGCATTGTCATTATTATTAATTTTTGATTTGTCTTTCTCTCATCTTATTTCTCTTGCTTGTTTCCACCTCGTAGTAATAAGACGTAATAGTCTTAAGTTGTATGAATTTTATAGATGAAATTATTTTAAAATTTTTGTCTTCCATCTTCATGCTCTTTTTATTTACAATCTTCATCTGTGATCTTTCTGTCGGTATTGTCAACTGGAAATAATAAACTTAAATATTTATAAAACTCATCAAATATTATTCAGTTTTTATTTTTATCATGATTATAAAATTTTAGTTTTCAAGATTGTAAATATGATTCCTCTCTCATGTCTTATAAAGAGATGAGATTTAATTTGGAATTGTAAAGATGTTGCTTAGAATTTCCTTGTATCGTATTTGTCACCTAAAATTCATTAAACGATTATTGTTATTTATAATTTAGTTTTAGAAAGATTATTCAGTTTGTTATATGAATAGTTTAAAATGCATTAGTTTTATACGGATTGGTAAAATTGATAGAGAGATAAAGATGTCTTTGGTAATATCTGTGGTTCAATTACTCATCCAAGAAGAAAGATTGGTAAGGTTTCTTTGGAGATGTTTTTTACTTATTTGGGAAAAACATGATCAGAAAGGACTTCAAAGAGAATCTTGTTTTTCTAAAACTGATCTTATATTTTTTTGTTATTTAAGATCAATATTCAGTGACATGTTAGAAGTTGAATGGCAGATCATATCTACTCATATCTATATACATGTTTCACTTCCCCACATTTTCTCTCTTTGTAGAAATGTATGGTTAGCTTTTGCCAAGTCGATCAGGTTGAGAACTTTTCAGTACAATCTTGTGTGTGTGTGTGTGTAAGCAGTAAGTGCTGGTGGTAATGAAACAGTGCTCGATATATAATTATAGAGCTAAAATTTATAATCTATACATGCATACACACACACACACATATATATATTGTGTGTGTCAGTGAAGATGTGTTTGTGTATTTATGCGTGTGTGAGCACGTTTTTATGTGTGTGTGTATATATATATATATATATATATATATATATCTACACATACATAAAAAACACATATATAATGTGTGTGTGTGTAAGTGCACGTTTATATATGTGTGTGAGTACATGTGTATGCATATATGTGTGTGTGTGCACATGTGTTTATGTATGTGTGCGTGTGAGCAGGAGAGCACACGCGTGTTTATGTATATATGTGTGTATGTGTGAGAATGCGTGTGCATCTGCATAAAGACAAAAGGAAATATGCTTTTACAGATATACTCTATCTGAAATTTTTACACACACATTATATATATATATATATATATATATATATATATAATGTGTGTATGTTAGGCACATGGTTGAGTGGTTAGGACATTAGCGTTCCAACCTAGATTTGAATCTTACCATGGTCGAGTTGTCAAGGAGACGTCTTTTTGATAATATCAGCCTAAGGAAATGATTTCAGTGTGCGGCACCTTTGGAAAATGCCAGAAAACTGTACCACAGGTCAATGCATGCCTTGTAAGTAAAATTGGGTAGACAAAACAAGTTTGGACATCATCAGTGTTCATGCTAGCATGAAATCACAAATCATTGTGACCAAGAGTCTGAGTTCAAATGGCCTTGTTCAAAAACTGTTGATCATACCAGATTGTGCGCTCACTCCTAGAAATTATAACTGAGGTTGGTTCTGTGGGTGTTGAAATGTGCCTGAGCAAGTGTTTGCAACAGGGATTAGCTAGCAGATGTGTATATTAAGTCGCAAATAGGAAAATCTTTTATGGGCTTATATATGTAAGTTACCAAACATTTTTTTTAATTTAAACACCCACATTCTCGCACATGCAACACATACATGACAGTGAATCAATAAGTACACAGCATGGCATCTTGACTGAAGTTTGAACTGCAGTTTTTAATTTATAATATTTACATGATTATGATTCACTACTGAATTCAGTGCATTGACAAAAAAGGAGATTATATTTTAAAATATTTGCTTTCTTCCTCATAATCCACATACTAATTGATATACCTATATATATTACACACATCAATAATGGCTATTTAAAATTATTTCTGAGCATGCCAATTTGCTAGGATCGTGAGCCAATCCCTGTTACAGATGCCTGCTCAGGTACATTTGTATTTGTTCAGCATCTGCAGAACCAACCTGTGGTTTATAATGTAATTGTGCTGTGCAGACTTTAGTTATAGTGTTTGGGAGAGAGAGCATACAATCTGGCATGATTAACAGTTTTTGAACAAGGCCATTTGAACTCAAACACTTGGTCATGATGATTTGTGCATGTGTGCTAGCAGAAGTGTTAATGGCTTCCAGACAGTTTTGTCAACCTAATTTCACTCACATGGTCGTAGGTCAACCTATGGTACAGTTTTCAGGCACTTTCTAATAGTGGTTTATATTGGCGTTGCCTCCCTGATAAATAAACTATGGTGAGATTCAAACCCGGGTTTCATAGTTGGAAAGTGAACATTCTAATCACCTGGCCGCTCATCCATTGACCCCCTCCTGGTCTCCCAAATGTTCTCAATTATCATATTGCAAGATAAAGCTGTTTGATGTGGGAAAACAATTTTCATAATTAAGTTAGAATGGGAATTTTAAAAAAAATCATCAAGAGTAAAATTGAAAATGCTTTTATTTGAATAAAAAAAGCAAAAGTCTGAATAAAAGCAAAATGTCAATGAATGGAATCAAATATAATTTGAAAATATTAAGTGTTTGTTACTTTTATTTATATTAAATAAGAGATATAATACTGGCAGAGAGATGAACCCTGTGATCCAATCTGGAGAAATTGCAGAAGGATAAGCCTTGATTATCTCTTGAATGTCATAGCAACATCTACCAGGTGTGGGAGACATTGCTAATAATGACGAAGAAGAGATGATGACTCAAGAAATATATCTCTTCTCCACGTACACACAAACACATCATCTGAAATAGATGTAGTCATACGGACACAATAGAGATCTCTAGTTGCACTGACTGCGCATATATCCATCCAGTTGGCTGTTATAAACTAGATGAACATCAGGTTAAGATGAAAGCAATATTTTAATGCTAAATAATAATTATTTTTTTTTTCAATACATGTTGTTTTGGTATCATTATTTTTATAAATATTTTAAGTTTCAAATTGTTTATTACTCATTATTTAAATTGTTTATTACTCATTAAATTGTTTATTGCTCATTATTAAATGGTTTATTACTCATTATTGAATTGTTTATTACTCATTAAATTGTTTATCATTAATTTTAGATTGTTTATTACTCATTAAATTGCTTATTACTCATTTTAAAATGGTTTATTACTCATTATTTAAATGGTTCGTTACTCATTATTTAAATTGTTTATTACTCATTAGTAAATAGTTTATTACTCATTAAATTGTTTATTACTCATTATTAAATTGTTTATTACTCATATATTAAATGGTTCATTACTCATTAAATTGTTTATCACTAATTTTAAATTGTTTATTACTCATTATTAAATTTATTACTCATTAAATTGTTTATTACTCATTTTAAATGGTTTATTACTCATTATTTAAATGGTTTGTTACTCATTATTTAAATTGTGTATTACTCAATATTAAATGGCTTTACATTATTTACATTATTCAGACTATTGTCCTCATCTTTGTCACCATATTTATCACAACATTTCGGCCGTTGTACGCTCCGACCTTCTTCAGGTGGTTGGAATGGGGTAGACTGTTCTAGTTCCACGTGCCATGTTTGATGGATGTCAGCTATCAGTTATCTCCTGTTAATTTTCCTTCTGGAAGTTCTCCACTGCCTTAACTGGGTATTGAACTCACACTCTTTGTTTCTTGTCACTGGATCTAACCAACGCCTTTATCCACTGTGCATTAAAATTATGTTACTTTAATTCTACCAACAAATAAACTGTATCTAACAAAAGTTACTAATACTTGTCAATTTTTTTTACTTGTCTCATATTACAAATATACTTTAAGCTTTCTATAAAATTCTTAAATTTTTATTCCTTACACTGCAGTTAAATCTAACAAAAAGTTCACTTACCTGTAATGTCATGTATTGAATTGAATGAACAGCTAAGATGAACACGTTTTGATAACCAAAGAGAATTTTAGAAAACCTACTTTTAAACTCATCTAATTCAGTATTTAGAAAAAAATTAGGAAAAGAATTACTTTAATATATTTTTATAATAACAAAATAAAGCCTTGAAAATGGCTTTAGTTTTTTTTTACCACCTCTTATATTGTAAATGTTAATTTTAAATATCTTTTTTTGTTTGAATTTGATAGTTAAAAAAATAGAGAAAAGTTAAAAAAAAAAACTCACTAATCTAACTTAAAATTTGGCTCATCAGGTTCAAATAAATCCATTTATTTATCTGACTCTGATTAGTGGTATATCTGCAAAACTTGATGATGGAAAAATAAGTATTTTGAACTTTTATCTATTGCTTGATTTTTTTTTTTAATATTGACCACTTTGTTCACAAAAATCTGCTTGCCTTTAAATTGGTTTAACAGAAACTCCTGTAATTTACTTGCTGACGTGTTTCATTTAGGTGCTAATGATCTGTGTCATTATGAATTTGAGGATATCATGTTCAAAGTGTTGTGAATATAACAATCAAAATGAAGTTGCTAGTTTGGATAAATCTTTTTTAAAAATATATTAAAACAGGCCAATTGTTTAAATGCTTAGAAATATCAAAATAAATTTCTAAATCAAGCTTGTCATAAATTATCTCCCTTCAACAAAATTGCAATTTATGTTATGATGATTAAATCTGATCTTCTCAATGTTCTTGGGAATTTTCAGTAGGAAAATAAAAAGGCAAAAGGCAATTAGCCCATGAGGTAGAAGAAACTATCAAAGGAATAATAATTTTTCTGTCTTTATAATTTTAAAAATCTTTCTATTCTAATGATTAAAAATTGATGAATAGTAATGGTAGAATTAACTGTTTCCTTATAAGAAAACACTCAGCATTTTCTGACCAAGCAGTCAATGCTGCTTTTCTTCATTTCCTTGTTAGGGTCAAAGTGTAGTATCTGTTCTCATCATCTATAATTCTAATGGTAATATTAGCTGTTTCTTTATAAGGAAACATTTGCCATTCATTGATAAAAAGCCAGTGCTACTCAAATTACACTGCCTGTTCATCAGGCTAGAATCAAAGTGTAGTATCTGTTATCCTAATTTCTAATGGTAATATTAGTGTTTTCTTATATGAAAAAATTCAACATTCATTGATCAAATAGCCAGTGCTTCTTGAGTTACACTTTTCTTCACTCTCTGGCCATTAGGTTAGGATCAAAGTGTAGTATCTGTTCTCTTAATCTCTAATGGTAATATAAGCCATTTCCTTATATGGAAACATTCACCATTCATTGATCAAACAGCTCATGCTGTTTTTGGTTGACATTTATAAAATCTTTCTCTTAAAATAATTTGTCAAGAAAATAGGTATCTCAAATCCACTGTTATTGCTCTTTCCAGGATTGATGGGGGTTTCCTTTTTAACCTTTTGTTTGAAGAAGTGTGGAAAGTAAACATTATATATCATTATTTTCCTTTCTATTTACATGTGCTATCCATTTTAGTTGTTTCAGTTTCTGAAAGTCGTCAAGTGAGGCGTTTTTTGTTATTTGGTCTCATACTTTGCTTGTGATTCTGAAGTGCCATTTCACAAAGTTCAAAGAAGAATGGTCTTCTCTAAAATCTAGAGAGGTATTGTATACAATAAATGTAGTTGTTGTATATTGGTGACTAGTACTTGACCCAAAAATATACTTTAGATATATATACATTATAACATATATATATATATATATATATATATATATATATATATATATATATATATATATATTCAAACCTGAAGTAGCTGAACTTAACACCAGTCACATCAGTGAAACTGATCATTAAATAGCTTTTTCCACTTTGTCTGCTTATTTACACACACATACATGGATACATATATACTGGACTCTCCAGTCAGTTTAGAAGAGGATTCATACCTTTCCCAGAGTATTAGCACATAAGTGAATGTAACAGATCCAACTGTAATTCGAACTTGGCTCTCCGATTCCTCAATCCAAACTGCTATCCATTATTCAACTGTGCCTCTTTATTTTTATGACACATGAGGGTCAAGCAATTCTGTTCCTAGGAACTGACAGCCAGATGCCTGCACATATGCTTTAAAGTGTTGAAGGCTTTGTGCAGAACCAACCACACTTTTTGAAGAGTCGAAAGAGACCTGGTGCACTGTGTGTCACAAGGTCCCCAAATGACCCTGCGCAGGTTTTGAATTCAGAGTTGTCCTTCTCCTAGACCAGTTGCCATCCAAGGCTGTAGAACCCAGTCTGTCCTGTTATTACCCATAGCTGAGGGGAGAAGAAGAGGATTTATACCTTTCCCAAAGTTATTAGCACATAAGTGAATGTAATGGATTCAACTGAAATTCGAACTTGGCTCCCCGATTTCCTCAATCTGAGCTGCTATCCATTACTCCACCATGCTCATATATATATATATATATATATATATATATATATATATATATATATATATATATATATATATATATAAAAAAAAGTAGTATTAATATGAGTTACAGCTGCACTAGAAATCTTGAGCAATATATAGCACAGCATAATAACATAACTTTAAACAAATACTTAAGCAACACCAATAGCAATATTAACACAGAAAAAAGTGTAATTGTGAAAAGGCATTGAGTATCCGATGAACAACAAATGTATGTATAAAGGCATTATCTACAAGGCTAGCATTAAACTTAATGACAAAACAAAATTTTATTTTGGTTCCACAGCAAATAACTGGAAAACAAGATTTTACAATCACAAAATGACCCTTAACAATAAGCAATATACAAATGCCACAGAACTCTCAACATTTTACTGGGATATTAAAACAGATAACTACACATTGGTAGTAAATTGGGATTTTGTCACCAAAACTACACCCTTTTCTGGCAGCGGTGACTAATGCAACCTGTGTTTGCTGGAAAAAAGATTCATCCTCAAAAATATCAATGACCAAAATCTACTTAATAAACAAAATGAACTAATGTTAGGTTGTAAGCATAAGAAGAAATTTCTCTTAAAATAATTTAATGCTGGATAAATATATTATCCAAATATCACACACACTTCCCATATTTTAGGTTACATATTGATTACTCCCCTTTAACCATTTTAACATCTATTATTACTTAATGAGTTACCCAGTGTTCCTCATTTAAACTTTAAGTTTGCTTCTTGTTTTTTTTACAATAGCCCTCTAACGATGCCCAATTTCATTTATTTACATTTCAATATTATATTTAGCTTATTTTAAATTTGAGCTGTGAATCTACATTTAATTTAGCATTCCTCCCATGAAACCCAGTATATTTTTTTTTTAAATCAAAATTAATAATTTGGGCCTGATGAGTTGGTAGAACAACAAAACTTAATTTGCACTTAGAACATAGGTATATGCATATTTATTAACATATACTTCTTAGCTCTGTCTAACCACATTAAGCACTGTTTTGTTTACACCTTAAATTGTATAAATATTTATTCGCTTACCTGTGTATGCACATTAACACATGTATATACAGTTGCTAATATCTAGTTATTTGATTTACCCACCTCAATATCTCTTTCTCTCTCTCTCTCTCTCTCTCTCTCTCTCTCTATATATATATATATATATATATATATATATATATCATTATAATTGTATAATTCTGTTTTGCCATTCATTTACCCATAATGATGGGTAAATGAATGGCAAAACACTCTGATATATTGAAATGGCTAGATATAACAGTTTCTTCTCAGGCACTTCTCGCCTGGGGAACTCTCTTCTGGTTTTTTGCTTTCCAGTCAACTTTAAGCTTCAAAAATTTAAATGTAATCTCAATTGTTATTTCTATCCTCTTAATTTTCTCTCTCCTTAATAATGTTTTCTTGTTTTCATATTCTCTTACACTCAGTTACCCCTTGTGGCTTAGTGGCTTTATTGCCTTACTTGAGATGAAATGATAAAGTTTATATATCATATTCTCCCACATCATAATTTTTTTTAAAAATAATTTTACTGCAGCTATCACTTGATGGAAAATATATTTGTATCAAAACATATTTTTAATCCACCAATCTGAGCAATCTGATTTCTTTCATTTATAAATAAAATATTCTATTGTTATGTTAATATGAAATGTGTTTTTTATTGGTACTGAGTAATGCCTTCTGTAACTATAATAATATAATACCTATATTATTTACACTATTTATATTCAAACTATTGTTGTCATCTTATTGTTATCACAATAGTTTGAATATAATAGTTTAAAAAATGAAATTTAGACAGAAAAATAATAGCTCTTTAATAAATAGAGGAGATCAGGCTACCTAACCAATCAAGTCACATGGTGTTTTATGTTTTTTTTATTATGTTAATAGTATGGAAGATGATATATAAATTTCTCTGCTTTGTTGAATAACTTTTTCTTCAATGCATCTTGGTTAAAAATTTCATTTATTTTTATAAGAATGGACTAATATTAGTAGTTTATTGTATTTATATAGTATTTAATGTTTTTATGAATAGAAATATGAAAACATTATCCCAGGAAGCAGAGAAATTTAAATATCAATCTCCCAATGTGTTCTATATTATAAATAGATTATATAGTTTATAAATAGTGTCCTTCTATTTTATTTTTATATCTTTTTACAGCATGTGTTCATTAATCTCTCCTAAGGAACAAAGGTGCCTAAAAAGAAAGGATGATGAGAATTCTTTTACTCATGAATGCTTACCTTACTTAGAGTAAGCAATAGCAAGTCACTGTTAGCTTATACATCCAAGAGCAAAGGGTTCAAACAATTTGGGATTCAGTTGTTGAAATTGAGAGACACACAGACACAGTGACTGAATTATATAAGTTTGATTATATTAAGAAACGCTGCCAAACATTTGAAGGAAAAATTGATTAATTTTTTTTTTGTTTTACTTTAAGAATTCATTTCTTAATCAAATAATTGTTTTGTCTCCTGAAACTGTTGCTTTTTCCCTTTGGGTATTGATCAATTACAAAATGGATTTCAACAATTTATCATTTTTGTCTGGACTTTGAAAATAGAACGGCACATTGCAGATATTTCGGAAGGTGAGAAAACAGATTCGTCTACAGCTTGGGTTTAGGGATTTTTATTCAACACTAACAACAGCATAGCAATTCTTCATTATGGGCTAGAAAATTGCCTGCTTGGTATGCATTTTATCTGTATGTTCACGTAGGTGTTTTTAGAGGAAGCTAAATATGTCTTCCCTTTTCTCTCCTTCTGCTGAACAAATGATGAATAATAAAGAGAAGCAGAGAGAGAGAGAGAGAG
Source organism: Acanthosepion pharaonis (assembly GCA_903632075.3). Classification (NCBI taxonomy): domain Eukaryota; kingdom Metazoa; phylum Mollusca; class Cephalopoda; order Sepiida; family Sepiidae; genus Acanthosepion; species Acanthosepion pharaonis. Next base: position 479,539 of record CAHIKZ030000248.1, on the reverse strand, counting down.
AGAGATGGGAAAAGCTTCTTTTTTTTTCTTTTTGACAGTTTTGGCTTCCCTTCTGTATTACCAATTGATGGAAGGGAAGGTTAACAACTACCTGCATGGCTGAACATCAGAATATGTTTATAATGAACTAGCAAGGTAACCTGTTGTTGCCTTCATCTCAATCAATTTCAAAATCATTACAGAAATTCTATGGTCAAATAGACTTTTCAAAAACAGAAAAATTGATATCCAAACTGATCCTAAATATATACACACGCAGTTTTTTATACATTGACAAACCTAAAAGGGATTCAGAAGAGGCAGTCTGTTCCAGGTAGCAAGTTTAATGGTGGAGTGGGGGGGGGCACTTAGGTGAATTAGTCCAATAAAGTAGCATGCAAAATTAGTTGTACTATCTTTTTTTTTTTTGCTTTTTATCTTTCTCCTGTCATTTCATTAAATAGATTTTGATGTTGTAGTTAAAGATTTTTTCAGAGAAAAAGGGCAGAGTAATTACTTTCTAAAATTCTTGTGCTTGTTCATGTTGCTTTTTTTGTCTGTAATAAAAATAAATGAGTGTAATTTTAATCTTTCTTTATTTTCGTGGATACTGTCCGGTTTTCAAATATTGTTTAGAGGGGCAACAAAGGTTACAGTTTCCCATAAGCGGGGTAAAAACATTAGGTATGGCGTTGTCTTTATATTTACAAAAAATAAAAATAAAAAATGCGCTAAAAAGCATTCAACAATATAAAGGAATCTAATAATGAATTTGTTTTTATTTATTTGTTCTATTTACAATTTCTGGGATGAGGAGTTATCATTATTTACATTCAGACTAATATCCTCATCTTTATTTTTATTCTCTTTGAATTTCTGGGGTGGGGAGTTATCATTATTTACATTCAGACTAATATCCTCATCTTTGTTGTTATTCTCTTTGAATTTCTGGGATGAGGATTTATCATTATTTGCATTCAGACTAATATCCTCATCTTTGTTGTTATTCTGCCAGAAGTTCTGGGCTAAAGAGTTATGATTATTTACATTCAGACTAATATCCTCATCTTTGTTGTTATTCTCTTTGAATTTCTGGGATGATGATTTATCATTATTTACATTCAGACTAATATCCTCATCTTTGTTGTTATTCTGCCATTCTGAAAGAGTTATCATTATTTACATTCTCTGACTTTGTATTGTTATCCAACGTTTCATTTTTTCCTTGACATTATTAGGTATATAGAAATCTGGGTAACTTAAAGGGAATTCTGAAGTGAACCCTTTGTTTAATATACAGGTTTAGATTGTACTCATTCCATTACTCATGTCTAGGGTATCTTGTCTATTATTTTTCTACTATTTATTATTGACTATGTCTCATTTGAGTCCAAGTACACACCTCCTGCCCCAGGTATTGAACTCTCAATTACTAAGACCCCTTGTTTCGTTTTTGCTTCTCCTTTTTATTGTCCTCTCTTTCATTTTTCCCTTTGTCCCTTTCTATCATTCACAAAGTTCTGCTACAACAAGCACTTACGAAAGTGATAAATTAAAAGTAACAGAACTGATAAGTGTCAGAGTGTATTTGAAGAAATCAAAGTTATCAAATTCATGAACCAATGCTTTAATCCAGTAGGCTATTGTTGAGGCTTAATGATAACAACAACAAAGATGAGGACAATAGTCTGAATGTAATCATATTCTATTTATATTAGAAATTTTAGTTTTTTTTTTATTTCTGTTAAATCTGAAGAGTCTTTTAAAGTAATCAAAAATATTTTTGTTTGGAATTTTTTTTTTTTTTTTGTGTTGTATTTTTTTTTTTTTTCATTTTTTTTTCTCTCTGAAATTACTATATGGTGTCTACCTCAAGTAGAAACAGAATTTTCTATGTCTTTACACATGTCTGTCAGTTTTTCTATTAGTAATAACTTATTTTCATTCATCTTAATTAAGAAGTGGCAAGAATTTCAAACTTTATCTGGACAATATTGATTTCCATTAAAAATTCAGAAGAGAAACGTTTACATATATTTGCATGAGCTTTGATTACTGCACATGTGGTAACCAAAAATAATAAGGCACAGAAGTTACCTGATGTTCACCTAGAAAGTCTTATAGTGTTTTAAAGAAATATTTTTATAGCACAGATAAATGAATATTAATAAACGACACAATTTTTTTTTTTTTAAAGCAATATTTTAATTTTTAAGCTTCAGTCACTTGCCCGCTGCTGTAAGGTTGCCTCTCTGTGCCGTGTTTTATAAATACTTTTCATGGTAATTGTTTGGATGAGCTCTTTGCTGTGGTACCTAGACTTAATGCATTTAAGTGCAATATTAGCCTAATGTTGAGATCTCATCAATTTACAGTTGAGCTACGTAGCAGTAGCTGTAACTTCTCTGCTAACAGTTTCTTATCCTGCACTTCTCGCTTCTGGCTCCATGCTTTCCAACTTATTCTGCAAAAATTTAAATGCAACGTTAATTACTACCTACTGTCCTCTTGATTGCTCTTTTCTCTTTCTCCTCATTACTAATATTTCTGTTCCTAATTCCTCCACACCCTGTAACCCCTTGTGTGCTAATGGCTGTATTGCCTTGCATAGGGTGATAGTGATTAAAGAAAAAAAATTTAGGGTTTTGACCCATACTCAAGTTACTTATGGTGTGTGCACAAGTGTTAAGGTGTGTGCATTAGTACAAATAGTAATAACAAATTACTTAAATGGTTGCTTAAATTTTTTATTCTTTTCATGGTCAAATAAATAAATTTTATACTTTTTAATGGTCCAATAAATACATTTTATACTTTTTAATGGTCCAATAAATATATTTTATATTCCTTTAATCATCTAATAAATATATTTTATATTTTTTAATGGCCTAATAAATACATTTTATACTTTTTAATGGTTTAATAAATACATTTTATACTTTTTAATGGTCTAATAAATACATTTTATATTTTTTTAATGGTCCAATAAAGACATTTTAATATAAATAAACTATTAGAGTTGGTAAAAGGCTTATTAAATTATACGGTATAAAATAACATATTAATTCCTTTTATCTAATTTTTTTTTTTTTTTTTTTGGATGCTTAACCTACATTGATTGTCGGCAGGTGGAGTTGCTTAAGAGTTAAGTTAAATTTGAGTAAAATTGCTTATAAAGAAAAAAAACATGTAAAAAGATCAAACGAATTTACTTGATCAACAGCAGTTGTCATTTTTGGTCAAATTTACCAAATGACAAAAATTAATACTGATCAATGTCCTCAGAAATGAAGAAGAGACTTGAGGCCGTGGCAATGTCGTTCTACAGAAGGATGCTGAGAATACCAAGGACTGAACATGTGAGCAACAGCAACGTTTTTGAGAAAATGGAAAATAAAAGGACACTGAATATCAGAAAGAGGGAGTTGAAATTTCTAGTGAATATAATGAAGAAAGAGAATTTAGGATATTTGACACTCATGGTGACTTGATCCAAAGAGTTGTGAGTTCAATACCTGGCCATAGCAGATATGAACCAAAACTTGGAGAGTTGAGTTACAAAAAGTGAATTAACTGAAATTGAGATATTCAGAAAATGCATGGCACATGGAACTAGAACAATCTACTCCTGTGAACTAAATAAAGGGTTCAGTACAAAATTCCAAAATATATCAGCTGAAGAAGGCCACAGCATGCAATGGCTGAAACATCATGAAATATACAATAAAGATGTGGACAACCAATGTAAATAGTTACAATAGCACAGCTCAGAAATAGGCAGAAGGTGAATTGAAATATGGAATGCATTGAATATTTTATCTAATTTGGACATCTTGAAATAATGGCTTTTATAATCTAATGTCAGAATTATAATATTAAAAAATGTTACTTGTATTTTCACTTTTTCTTGATTGAGAAAACTTAAAATATCACAATTTTTTTTCAGACTGTGATAAATAAGCAGCAATAAAAATATGTTTTAAATAAAAGATTTTTTAAAACTGGTTTCTTCAATTATGTTGAAACAAGAAGAAAAAATAACAAAAGTGAAAGATAACAGAAAAATTGCATTACCATAAAGTGGTAATATCAAAATACAAAACACAACAAAAAGCAGCTTTACTGATTTATTGGTGTCTTCTTTCATTGGAGCTCAACAGAGGAGGAGAAATGTGCACAGTGTCCATAAAACAAAAAACAATTGTTATATGATAAATATATAACGGTTAAGAGTTAATTACATTTAATGCTAACAACCACTCCTCCTGCTTAAAGTGAGATGGTTGGCAGGACTTAATATAAATAGAGTCTAGCACCTTCAAATGAATTTCTCTCTGAATTTCTGGGATGAAAATTATCATTATTTACACTATTTACATGTGGACTATTGTCCTTATCTTTGTTGTTATCACAATGTTTCAGCCATTGTGCTCTCAGATCTTCCTCAGGTGCATATTGACCTGGGTAATTTACAAGGAATTTGAAACTGAACCCTTTATTTAATTTACAATGGAAGACTTCTCACTTCAGTGCTCATGTCTAGGGCATGATTGATTCTGTGCAATAATTCAGTATATGATATTATATCATGGTTAAATTTTCCTGCTGTTAAAATTACTAAGGAGATTTTAAACAGTGGATAAGATTAAGGATAATCCATTAAGGCAGCTGATAGTAAATGGTGGATAAGATTAAGGAGAATCCATTAAGGCAGCTGTTAGTAATCCTTAAATTAAACTTTGGTAGGTCATTTTAAAAAAGAAGATTTAACACTGGAATAACATGAGAGGAAAACTTATTCTCCACTATACAACTGCTTTCCAACAGTCACCAGCCTATCACTACTCTATTGCTATTTCCATGGCAAATGTTTGGATGAGTGCCATTATTTAGTTCTACCAGTTCAGACCTTTACAATTAGGATACATTGTGCTACTTTCATGAAGTCGAATCAGTCTCATTTCCCTTGTATTCATTTGATAAGAAGAAAGTTCCACTCAAGCAGCTTTTCAAAATAACTTCTGCATTGTGAAACTCCTACATGGGTGTTTTCTTGAACACTACCACTAAGTTAAGATTCAGTTGATACCTATTTTCCTTTTGCTCATAATCTTCACTTCCTACAACCCCCTCTTTCCATCATATCACATACTCCATTCATCATTATCATTTTAATAGTAACCCTCTACATTAAATAGCTCTTAAGCCTTGTATTGGGTGAATTGTAGTATTAAAGATTAGTGTGCAGAGTAGTATATAGGTCTTCATTACCCTTGATTGACATTTTTTAAAAATAAATGGGGAATCTTGTATACTGTTGAATACAATTGTCCCTGTTGTTAAATGACACACAGAGCAACTTTTAACATTCATAAAAGTAACTCTAACCCTGACTCTTAGGAGACTCTCATGTCTTTGTTTTAAGGTTTTAGTAGTTGCCAACAAATCAACAAAATCTTCTCTTTTTTATGTGCCATGGCAAATTATGGTTCTTCACGACTTCCTCTCCTCTCTTGCTCTAAGCAATGTTTGTCGACATACTATCCCTTCCAGTCCATGTTCTGGCATCAATATACACATGCTTGTTAACTAAATTACTCTGTTTTCCTTTACCCAACTTGCCTTCAATAGATCCTGTGAGCAACAAATTCTCCCAGCCTTCTTTCTCCATTATTTGTCCCAGTAGTTTTAACTGTCTCCTTTTGATTTTATGTATAACTGTTCTTTTTTTTTGTTTCCATTTTCTTTAAAACTTCACTGTCAATTACATGTTCTATCCATGGTATTCTCAGTATCCTTCTGTAGAACCACATCTCTGTTGCCTCAAGTCTCTTCTTCATTTATAAAGATATTTTCCAGCATTTATTGCAATATAAGAGGATTAATATTTCTTTTCTTTGTTTTTAATGAATTTTCAGTACAAATATTTTCTATCAAAATTTTTTTAAGCATTTCATCCCAAGCAAAGCAATAAAGCCACTAAGTGGCAAGGAGTTTACTGAGTGTGAAAGAATATGAGAAAAATAAAACATTATTAAGGAGAGAGAAAAATAAAAGGATAGAATTTAAGGAAACAGCAAATAACAATTTACATTTTTGAAAATCAATGTTGACTGGAACACAAGAAACTGATAGTTCCACAAGCAAGAAGGGTGAGAGAAAAAAACTGATAGCATAGAATTTATGCTTACAATTTCAACAAACGATGTGACCTAGTGGCCAATCTAGTTGCATTTAAATTTGTAAAGTCTAGGTACCAAAGAGGAAAGCTCATCGGAACAATTAGCATGAAAATATTTATAGAAAAGGCAGAGGGAAGCTATATTATGGCTTAAATTCATAAAGTCTAGGTACCAAAGAGGAAAGCTCATCAGAACAATTAACATGAAAATATTTATAGAAAAGGCAGAGGGAAGCTAGTGAGAAAATTACCATGTTGATACATATTCATTTATTTGTTCTTTCGACATTAACACAATGTCATGGACATTTCAAACTTAACTTCCCTGATGTTTACATTGTGAAAGTTAAACTGCACAGTAGATAACCTTAGTGTTTTCACTTCACAGTTAAAAGTTTAACTTTCAGATGAACACAACAATTTTGTCTTTGAAAAAAAAAATATATATACATATATATATATTGTGTATATTTTTGCAGCATTTTTTCATTAAGACATCTCATTGAATAATTTACTAAGCAAATATGATACATATATATATATGTTTGTGTGTGTATGTGTGATAAAATAAAGAACAAATAAGAAATGTATATCAATCTAACATGTTTCACTTTTATTAAAGCTTCATCAGCGATTGAGAGAAAACAGACAAATTTCTCTCCATCTCTGACAAAGCTTTAATAAAAGTGAAACATGTTAGATTGATAAACATTTCCTATTTGTTCTTTATCTTATCACACACACACACACACAAACACACACACACACATATATATGTATCAACCAAAAAATTTCTTCTTTTTCTCGATATCTTATTCTCTGATGAAGCTTTAATAAAAGTGAAACATGTTAGATTGATAAACATTTCCTATTTGTTCTTTAGCTTATCACACACACACACACATATATATGTATCAAGCACACAATTTCTTCTTTTTCTCTATATCTCATTCTCTGATGAAGCTTTAATAAAAGTGAAACATGTTAAATTGATATACATTTCTTATTTGTTCTTTATTTTATCATGCTGTCAGATTCCGATCCATATTTGATCTGCATTTGATCTTTATTTTATATATCTATATTATGAAATGGATTAAGTCTGACAATTATTTTAATATATTTTCCATTTGTACATTATAATTATAGATATAATTCATTTAAGTAAATACTGTTTTTTTGTTGTTTTTTTAATTAAGCAGTATTAATTACATTTACTGGTCTGAATGTTTGAGAAATTTAATAGAAAATATATGCTTCTCTGACAGAAATTGAACCTGTAACCCTTAATGGGAGCCATCGTTTGATCTGACAAGCTGTTAAGCATTCAGCCACAAAGAAGTCTCTGGTGAGCCACGTTCAAATTTCTGTTTATGAACATGCAACATCAACAATATATATATATTTTTTTTTTTTTTAAGCATTTCACCCCAAGCAAGGCAGGAAGCCACTAGGACGCAAGGGGTTACAGAAAATAGGAAGATCAGATAGGAGTGATAGAAGAAAGGATGAGGGTAGTAGATAGATTAAGGCAACTGGAGATGTCGATTGACATTACACTTGAATAGCTGGAGATTATAACTCACAGGGAAACAGGAGAAGGGAAGAGAGTTCCACAGGCGAGAGGTGCGAGACATGAAGCTATTAGAGTAGAAGAGACGGCTACATTTAGGAGTTTCGACAGTGAAGGGGTGAGAGCGGGATGCCAGCCTCGTAGGGCGCTTGAACTCATGAAGTCTGGGAACCAGTGAATGCAGCTCCTCGGAGTAATTTCCATGAAAGTATTTGTAGAACAGACAGAGGGAGGCGACGGTGCATCTGTGAGAAAGTGACTGTAGACGAGACGCCAGGGCAGGGCCAACCATATTGCATATCCGCTTCTGGAGCCTATCAAGAACCCCGAGGCAAACAGAAGGGGCGCCAGACCATATGTGGCAGCAATATTCCATGCAAGGGATTGTTGAAGGTGTATGTGTGTGTATATATATATATATATATATATATATATATATATATATATATATATATATATAACAGGGATCCAATCGTAGGGTGGAAAATTTTAAAAAAGGTAAAACTATATAACAATTATACCCACTTTTGCAAACTATGCCAACATGAGAAATTAGTGATTATGACATTTCCAGATCCAAAAAATCTTTTAAACCAAAAATCTAAAATTTTAAGTCTTTACCCTCATATTAAAAAATTTTTATTAAGTGAATATGAGGCCGGATAAAAAAATCTAATTTAAGACCCCACTGTTATTCTTAACCTCCTTTACATTTAAGTTAAATATTTGCTTTTCTTCTTCTTTACTGTATTCATTTACAATACACTTACATTCCCAATTCTTTCTTTTCTTTTCTTTTCTTCACCCTTCTTTTTTTTCTTCTTCTTTCTTCTCCATACGTCCTTCCTTTCTATTACACTCAATATCATATTTTTTTGATCATCATTTGCCTGTTAATTTATTTTTGAAAAATAATTATGTACCGTTCTTTATGGTTTTTTGAAATAAAGCATTGAAGTGGTAATTTTTATAAATATTGCCCAAAGAGACCATCAGGCTGAAACCAAGGTTGCATATTTTCATTGACCTCTTACTTTCCAAAGTGATAGTGAGCAGGCAAAGCCTGCTGGCATATATATATATATATATATATATATATATATATATATATATATATATTAATATAACAGACAATGAATGTCTATTATATCTGATCATGAGCTGTTCTAATGTTTGAATGTTTGCTTTAATTACTGGTGAAAATAAAGACAAAAATTGTCCAATATTTGAATATTATTTTACTAAGTTGGTCCTAAGCTTTCGGCTCACATGAGCCATCCTCAGAGTAGTTATACAGACATGAAACAAAGATATCAACCATCAAAGTTGATATTTTGACATAGAAAATTGCTATGCAACAGTAACAGTCACGGAATAGCAGATGCAGATCATAAGTTCAAGATGCAGTTCAATGATGTCATAAAGCTTAGGATAAACTTAAAAAAAATATACAAATGTTGGACAATTTTTATCTTTATTTTCACCAGAAATTAAAGCAAATATTCAGACATTAGAACGGCTCATGATCAGGCATAATAGGCATTCATTGTCTGTTATATTTAATTATATATGTTTAAATAATGATCTTCTGCCTCAATACACTATATATATATATATATATATATATATATATATATATATATATATATATATAAAATTCTGTTTTCATATCATCAAGTGTTCTATTTTTTTTATTAAGTCATTTTCTTAAGGCACAAAAATATCAGCCAATAATTTCTTTTTTGCATTTTGCACATGTGGTCTGCTACTTTTACTGCCAGATGTTGACATCTGCCCCTGAAGAGTGTCTTTCTCATTCAAAATCTTCAAATTAGGCTTGCTCTGGATTTTGAAGACTTTGCCATATTTCGGTTCCTGCCTTTCTAGGAATTGAAAAATATCCTTGCTTTCAGAATTGAATTGAATCAGACACCTTAGTACAATTCAAAGCCCAATGGTAATGGTAAAACATCAAATACTTGATATGCTTGCCATGTATTTTCTTCTTTGATTATTATTTTTCTCTCTATCTCTCCTTTGAGAAATGTTGAAATAACATCTAAAACCTATTGCTCCCAACAGAGATTCATCATATGACAATGACCCTGGATTTCAACATGATTTTGAGGCTGGGACATTCTACATTTGTGTGCATATCAAATTAACAGGTAGAATTCAAATTTTACCTGAGGCTGTTGAATTCACTTTTGCATTTATATGCTTGAGAAAGGCAGCAATCTATCTTTTCTCCTCCACACTAGAAGCAAAAATAGAAGGGTAGACTTTACTTTCTAGCTTTGGTAAGGCAACAAGTCTGAATTCAAACTTTAAATGTTATATTTTAGTGGATACAAATGTTCATGAAGATGCCTTGTTTTGATTATTTTTAAACAGTGTGAATTATATCTGCAGTATATTTTCTTTATTAAGACTCTGTAATGCACAAGCTGGTAGATGTAATTCACACTGTTTAAATACTGTTTCTGGATTTAAATAACCTGCAAAAGGTTGATAAGCTGTAAAAGAAAACAAATGAATCACCCTTGGAAAATGTGCTAAAAACAAAAAATAATGATAGAAAGTCTAAAAAATCATCAATCTCAAGTATAGCAGCTTTGGAAATGACTGCATATCTAGATCTTGTTATCGTGGTTCACGTTGACCATCACATCCCCCAGGATGGTTTTCAATGAGTCCTTGTTTCTGTGCCCAAAAGATTTAAATCAGGAGAGGTAGTATGCACTGTTGGAAGTAACATGAGTGTGAAAATACTCAACTTTCTACACCTAGGTGAGCTATATAAGAAGGATCAGTTTTGCTGGAACATATACATCCACCTATGGGCCAACCTCCCAATCTCAGGTTTGATTGAGGTGTTCAAGACCTCTATGAAGGTGTTAGCATCAACTCTTATCCACTTGTTAGTGTTGTGGTCTTAGATAATGTCCTGGACTTCCTGGAGGAACTCAGCTATCCTTATGATACTTGACTGCTTTTTCTATGTGTAATGTCTCTTAAGGACATGGGCAATCATGGCTCTCCACTACCTCTTATCCTTTGTAACTCTTAGTAATGGTTGTCTTTTTACCACTCCTCCCACTCCCTGTTCTGATGTTGAGTCACATAAGCATGTTGGGTAAGTACTCCTCTGCTTCCCTCTGTCCTTTTGCTTTTAATATGCCTTGTGAGTATCAAATTTTCCAAGTCCTTCTTCCTCATTATGTGTCTAAGAAATTTCAGTTGTCTCTTTGTGATTCTCTGTGTGAGTATTCTTTCTGTTTCCATTTTAAGATTTTCTTTTTACTCACATGCTCCATCCATGGTGTTCTTATGGTATATCCTGACTGCTTAGAATTTTTCTTGGCCACAGACGATGTATAAAAATTCAGAGGCCTCTATCTCATTCCTGACCTTGAACACAATGGTGCTGACTAATTTTAAGAAGCTGACTATCTCTGAGTTACTATGATTGGCAGCTAGTGCCATAAGCATGGTACCTTTTTTTTTTTTTTTTTTTTTTTTTTTAAATTTCTTGTGTCAGGATAGAAGCTGCCATGGCAAACCACTTGATCCTGGCATGCATTCACTTCTGAGGTAGCATCAAGGCTGTCCTTAATAGAACTTAAAATTCAGTATGACATTTTGAATGATGTAATTGAACAAGTTCTTTCTGTTTTTCTTAGTTGAATTTATGTGCAGAGCTTCTGAAAACAGACTCTAATCTTTTCTTTGGAATATCTGTTTTTCTTCATATTATAATATTTTTAAATCAATTACCTAGTTAGCCATATATATATATATATATATATATATATATATATATAATGTACTTTATTGCTAGATAGGGCTTACTGCCTGAAAAGATAGAATTGGTAAAACGACAGTAGCAGGAAGGTTGTTTTTTTTTATAGAATTTGTTTTTTCATAGAATTTATGTCTTCAATTGCTATATATTTTCATTTTTTTTAATTCATCATGAGCGCATTTCATTGATTTCACTGTTTTTGATAAATATTTCAAGTATTTTGTCAAGATTTGATTTTTGAATTGAATTACAGACAAACCTCTTATCTATGGATCCTCATCAATGAACTTTGGATGCAATGGACAAAATCTGCAGGCAAATTAAAAAAAAAATCTGCAGGAAAAAACTTCTAAATCATCAGCAATGTATTTCAAAATTTGCAGGCTGAGCAGAATGATTCGTATTAGTTCTCAAAGTGATTGTTTGGCTGCAGTGGTGACCCTTTCAATTGTAAACAGAGACAGAAAATATGATACCTTTTTTCACAGTTGAAAGCAACACTCAGATTATATTATAACTTGTTTTCAACCAATTACATAATGCACCCTATGTGTGTGCATGTGTGTGCATGCATATATATATATATATATATATATATATATATATATGTAATCTATATAAGGCATGTAGGTATATGTATTACTAGCTTAAAAGTTGCACTATTGTTTCACATTTAAGCTAGCTCCTGTGGAGAGTTCTTGATTAGGCCTTCAGTCTGTTTAGGAACTTAAGAGTCCCTAAATCTTTGCATATTCTCAGCATTAGAAGATCTCCTGGCTACCATTTGATCTGGGTTCTCTGACAGGAATCGAACCTGTATCCCATACAGAACCCATCATTCAGCTATGGAGTACTTCTGATTAGCAAAGTTCAAATTACTGTTTATAAATGCACATCTTTGATGCTCTTTCTCAATATATCATTTCTGCTCTAAACAGAAAATATATTAAAATATTTGTCAGATTTAATTCATTTCATATATAGTAATAGAAATGTTTTAATTTCACAGTCAGCACTTTGTGGTCATGTTCATGATATATGTATATATAATACAGGTAAAAGTTTGGGGTCACCCTGCATTTCTTTCAAAAATAGCTTAAAATTTGATATTTTTGTATATTCTTAGCATTCTTTTCAACAGTTTTTGAAAAAATAGGTGACACACTTTCCCATGCATTCTCCAAGCAGTGAAAAAGCTCACTCTCACTCTTTAGATATTCTTCTCAAACCAACCTATCCAATTCATCCCATACTAATTCCATGTGAGAGAGGTCAGGAGATTGAGGTCATAATTTCCAAAGTTTTTTTGACATAATCTAGAAGAGTGTTTTGGATTGTTTCTTTTTGAAAGGTAATTTTTTTCCAGTTATGCATAAACCAGATGGTATATTGTATCTTTGCAAAATTGAATGATATTGTTCTTTTGTTATGATTCTCTTTATCTGAATCAAATCTCCAGCCCTCTCTACCCCACAAAACACCCCCACACCATAACAGATCCACCGCAATGCTTAACTGATGGAACCACATATTCATCATTAAAATTTTCTCCTGGCTTTCTTCTCACATACACTCTCCTCTTATTGCCAAAAAGTTCAAATTTGGACTCCTCTGTCCACAATACATTTTGCCACTCATTCAATGTCATATTCTTATGTTTTTTCGGCCATAACAGTTTTGTTCTCTAAATTTTCTGCAGATTAACCTTCCATAATGGGTTTCTTGATAGCTATGGCACCCTGAGCCCTGCTGATCTGATCTGATTTTTCACAGTTGAGAGCAACACTCAGATTATATTATAACTTGTTTTCAACCAATTACATAATGCACCCTATGTGTGTGCATGTGTGTGCGTGCATATATATATATATATATATATATATATATATATATATTGTAATCTATATAAGGCATGTAGGTATATGTATTACTAGCTACTAGCTTAAAAGTTGCACTATTGTTTAACATTTAAGCTAGCTCCTGTGGAGGGTTCTTGATTAGGCCTTCAGTCTGTTTAGGAGCTTAAGAGTCCCTAAATCTTTGCATATTCTCAGCATTGGAAGATCTCCTGGCTACTGTTTGATCTGGGTTCTCATTTGCACAGGACTTTTTTTCCTTGCTACAGCTTTGGTTCTTTTGATTGCAAGCTGTTCCTTTGTTGGTGGAAATTTTGCAATGTGCTGCCGTATGCAATAGGCAACAAACAACAGAAGAAGTCAAAATTGATCGGTGCATTTAAGTATTCCATTAATATTTAAGCTTACCTTTTAAAAGTTCAACAATAATTCTTCTGCCACGACTTAATTTAAACACAATTTGATGTGCATACGTCCTAACTTTCTGTACAAACAATTATTTTTATTTCATGTTTGACTTTTGCTGGATTTCACAATTCATATCAATTATTCCCAAATTTATTTCAAAGTTATAAAAATTGTTATTGTACAAAAAAAATTGGTTGCATAAAAACATGTTAAAAAATCAAGAACAATTGCAGTAATGAAAACTTGTGAATCCAAAATTTCTGTAACATGAGCTATTGAAAGTTAGAGAGTTGTGTCCCTTTAATTGAGAAAGTGTGACACAGTAACATTGGCATTTATGATATAGAAGAAGATGAGCTATTGAGAGTTGTGTCCCTTTAGCTGAAAAAACGTGACACACTGACATTGGCATTTATTATATAGGTATAGGTTTCACAACAACCATTCTTTCTCACTGGCTTATATGCCATTTATCTGAACAAGGTGCAATTAGCCAACACATTAACAAACACAGCAAAAGGTATATTAAAAATCTCAAAGAACAGGCATTGTATATCTATTAAATTTATTTATTCTTGCAAGTCTAGAAAAAATACTCATCATTACACATTGCTGATATGACGTACTGCCTTCTATTGCAATGGATTTAATTTTCAAACAAAATCCAAATAGACTTTAAGGAATGGACTGTTTAAAATATATTTGATGTTCTGTCTTTCTCTGTATTTTCTCACACCCCTGAGGATGACTCCTGTGAGTTGAAAGTTTGCATGTAATACAAATTTCAGCTCTATTTTATATCAACAACAATGATATTTACCAAACGATATTCACATCTTTGATAAATTTAATAGGCATAAAATGTATGTTCATTTTAACATATATATATATATACTGTGTATTTAGGCAACAAATATTCTTTAAGGCAAATGTTATTAAAAACCAGAGACATTTTGTGTTGATTAATTTTATTGATTGACTTTTCTTATTTACAAATAATCCTTCTCAGATAAGGAGGAAATTTCATCAGAAATTGTCCAAAGTTCATTTTGGAAGAAATATAGTCGAAGCTTTTGACTTTCTTATGAGGTTAGGTAAAGATAAATGATGTGTGCACATATGGCATTTTTATATACATTGAGTCTCTTAAATTATAATTGTTTTTATATTTATACATGTTTTTTTTTGTATGAGTATTGCTTTGAGGATCATAAATCTGTTTTTATTATTTGATTTTGCCAGTATTTTAGTATTATATTTGAGTAGCTGTCTAATGTTACTATGATCTATGACCCTAATGTTGCTTATTAATGTGTTGTCTGATAGGTGGCATGTGAGTCTCCGTGAGAGTGTGGTTGTGGTATATCCTAATTTGGAAAAGTGCATGAATAAAATTAATCAATACAAAATATCTGCTGTCTTTAATATTTGCCTTATATAAATATTTGCCTTATATATATAATGAGTTGGGATCAAATATGAATTTGAATTCGACAGTGATAATAGAAAAAAAAAACATAAATATTGCTTTATGCATATAAGTGTATAATAATTGTAGTTTGTCTCTGTAGGATTCATTATCATCTGAATCCCACACAAACAAGAATTATCATACACTGAGATGCATAAAGCAGTATTACAGTTTTTCATGTAGGCTTGGAATCAGTTAATTTCTTGAAACTTCAGCTCAGCACCTCATTTCATCTCTTCTTGAATTTAGAATGTCACAAATTATACTAATGTTGATTTACATGAAACATAATTAGCTAATGAAAATCAAACAACACAAAAGTAAAAATACCAGAATTTTTACTTCTTTTTCTTCATATTTCATTCTCTGATGAAGCTTTAATAAAAGGGAAACATATTAGATTCATAAACATTTCCCATCTGTTCTTTATCTTTTTACATATATAAAATTTTGGGAGCATAAAGCTCTCTATCCATATAATCATAAAAAAAAATTAATGTTTTTGACCCCTTCTTTTCAAACATTTCTGTCATCCATAGCTCTACCCAGTTTTTTTTTTTTTTTTTTTATTCCTGTGTCTTTTATGAGTTGATTGATGAAGCTTCTTGTTGGTCTGCCTTTTGATCTTTTTTGATAATTTGGATCCAATAATATAATCTACATCTTTTTCTCAAGAAAAACAATTGATAAAAAATGAAGTTCTTTATTTTATGAGGAAGTGACTTTGAGAGATGTGTGAAACCAGGGAAACACCAGGTAATTTTGCAGGTGACAAAATTGATCACTTTGAATTCCCTGAACTTTTGGATAGCACCTCAACAAATAGAGATTGTGTTGTGGGTACTAAAATGAGATGTGTTACACTTGTCCGTACACCTGCATTGCTGAGTGATACGCAGTGTGAATGGAAGTAACTGAAGTGTGTAATTGAATTGATACACATTTACATTTTTCTCTCTTTCTCTTTGTATATGTTTGAGTGTAAGAGAGTGAGAGAAAAAGGTTGGATGTCTAACAGACATTATTTCCTGTTTTGCCACCCAAGATAGACACCAGTAAGCATGAAGTAGTAAAGACTGACCCTTTGTGGTTATAAAGATGTCATGCATCGGCTCAATCAAATTCTCTTTCCACCAATTTCCCTTTGCCCCATCACCAAGCTTCACATATCTATCCCATCACTCAGCCAAAAATTTCACTTCACCTCCAGTGCCACCTTTTCTCTTTAAACTTACAATCAGGCTTCTTACTTTCACGCCTACCATTATCATTTTGTCTGTCAGTTTCTCTTTCTCTCAAGAGCCAATTTCTTTTTTTTTATGTGCCTGTCCTTTCAGGACGTAGGCGATCATGGCTCTCCACCTCCCTCTATCCCTTGCAGCTCTCAACAAGTTCCTTCCCTTTACTATTTCTCCCAGACCAGGTTCTGTCACCCACCTGCTCAAGTCCACCAGGAATGTCACCCACTGCTTTCCCTTGTCTCTCTTTCCCTCTATTCATGCTGCTTTCCCGTGTTTCTCTTTCCCTCTATTCGACTCGTGAGTATCTAATTCTCAAGGCCCTCCTTCTTCATTACGTGTCCCAGAAACCTCAGCTGCCTCTTCCTGATGTTAAACATGAGCCTCCTCCTTGTCTGAATCCTCTCCAAGACCTCATCGTTGCTCACACACTTGGTCCACAAAATCCTCAGCATCCTTCTGTAGAACCACATCTGTCGCCTTGAGTCTTTTCTTCATCCTTGAGGAAATTATCCAGCATTTGCTGTCATAAAGAAGAATAGATATCACAAGTTAGGAAATATTGAACCTCAAAGCTGATCCCCCAACACTTGAACACCAAGCCTGATCTCCAACATTTTCTCTTTTGAAACTCTTTTCGAATTAAAAAAACAATAATTAAGCCTGGCATTAAAAAAAAATGACACTATCATTGAAATGATTGATCTGCACTAAGACAATATCTGTAAAACTTGACAGCCAGGCAACTGGAATTCACAATTGGCACCTGTAGGCAGGTAAATTATAATTAAGTAATAATTACAAAGAGCATTTTTAGTAGCAGCAAATTTGTTAGTAATATCTAATAATTAATTAGTGACTAAACCTTTTAGGAAATGAAGGGATTTTCTTATTGGTTGGCTATCTGCCAATGAAAATGGGATGGAAAATTCAGCAGCACCTGAATCAAACACTGGATCACAACGAGCAAGGCACGGACAAGACTTTGACATGGGAATACCACACGTATGGGACGAAGACAGCTGAGACACTGGAAGCACAAACAGGGATGAACAAATTTGAAACTACGCTGGGTAACACAAACAAAATCCTTGGTAATGCATGGCAATCTGATTGTGCAATCAATACACCGTACTGCCAAACTCTATATCTTCCTGGAAAATATGCTTGCTTTTATGGAACCTAAAACTTTAGGAGTCGGCTAGTAAAGGAATCATTTGCATAGATGACACCACTCAGTTCACTGTCCTGACTATCTCATGGGGAACCTGGTAAACACTTTCTTTCTTCATAACCAGACATTCCAGGGTTTGCACTGGCTCTGTTCTGCAGAGATGGCACACTAAACATTGTGTCTCTAACCAGCGGGGCAGGTACCATTATTAGTAGCAATTGGCTGCTCTGTCTGCATTTCATTTCCGCTACAGGAAGCCTCTTACAGCTATAATAATTATTGACTTATTTCCATAAATACAAATGTGCAAAAATAGAATAAAACTAACATCTGTCTGAATTTCTGGTATGTTATCATTATTTACACTATTTACATTAGGCTATTGACCTCAATATACACATGATGAAGGCCGCAAGGCACAACATCCAAAACATTGTTATCAAAATAGTGTAAATAAAGCTGACCCTCTCTACTAACTAAATGCATAAAAATCACTTTATTCACCCTAAATTAGGAACACTTTAGATGATATTGAAGAAATAATATGTCAGTTTCTTTATAGTAATTGATTAAAATCATTCATCATCACTTGACTATAGTTAGGATCATCGATCCAGTGTGAATGATCCTTTCTTTAACTGTATAATATGTGCTACACCAGGACTACATACAGTTTTGAATTCAGAGTTTTCCTTCTCCTAGACTGGTTGCCACCCAACACTATAAAACTCAGTCTTTCCTGCTATTTACCCATAGCTTAAGGGAGAAGAAGAGGATTTATACCATAACAATATTAGCATGTAAGTGAATGTAATGGATCAGACTGGAATTTGAACTTGGCTCTCCGATTTGGCAATCTGAGCTGCTATCCATTACTCCACCATGCCTCCTTAAAACCATTGAAAATATAGTGATTTACTAAACATAGCTTAGATGTGGCACAAGGCCGAAAGTATTGAGTACCCAGTGAGGATCAAACTCACTATTCAGTTTTAATGGTTATAGCATGACAAGCTTACTAACCATTATGCCATGCCAAAGTGCATAAAACCATTGAAAATATAATTGTATAATGTGATCAGAAAGTAAGTTCAGCATTTTACAAAATCATGGATCAACAAAGTCGGAAAATACTTGGAGAAAAAAAACAATGAAACTCAAACCAGCAATAATTTGATAATTTTTGTAAATTTTATTCTGTGATTTTTGTTACATCGACACATTTCAACTTTTGTTTTATAGAAAAAGATGGAAATGCTTATTCACTATGATAATAGATATGACCAGTATACATAGTTTTAATAACAATTAAAATCAGTTTACATTAACAAAAACACAAAGTTAACAGGGTGATTTGGTGAGTTAACCAATTCTTTATATGTAAGAAGTTAGTTAAATGGTAGATATGTAGGGAGTTCCAATAAAAAAAATTAAACACGAAAATAAAATATATAAATTTAAAAGAATTCTAATTAAAATCAGGAATTTGTGTTTTCCTTTAAGACCCTTATCTCTTTCTTTCACTCTCTCTAAACTTTTATAGATTTTTCTCTCTCAATTAATGAGAAGGCAACCCTCAAATAAAAAAGAGGAAGAAGAAAAAAACTGAACCTGGCTGAAAAATGGCGGAAGTTTGCTGGACCAGAGTCTAACCATTTGTGACTAGAAATCTACCAAAATAAAAGAGGCTCCAGGCATGACTTCCAATATATATATATATATATATATATATATATATATATAAAAAAAAAAAAAGGAACATTGAAAAAAAAAAATGAGGCCAATCAAAAAAATGGAAACAAAGAGACATTTGATGTTAGCCAAAACCAAGCTTTGTGCTAGTAGCCTGGGAGCCTTGTCAAAAAGGATATAAACAAGTATTCAAGATGCAGAAGAAGAAAAGGGACCACCAGAGAAACCAGCCACGTGTGTCAAGTTAATCGATCATCTGCTTAAAACATTTTTCTGCCCTTCTTAGAGCTGAGAAAGGACAGCAGATTGTCACCGTATCTATTTCTAAGATGACAAAAAGAATAAAAAGAATACCCGCTCGGCCTGGTGGCTAGGATCAAAGTGTAGTATCTGTGCTTTGTGAGCTGTCGGTGTCTGTCGAACTCTCTGCTTGCAGAGAGGAACCCGACGAAGCTCCCAAGGGTAGGGTTTCGTTGGGGGAGGTTGACGGAACTAGCCCGCTTGGACGGGTTTAGATGGGTTTTATTTTGGCTGGGCCTACGGGCTCGGACATACCCACATTAAAAAGGCCTTGTGCCGCATTCAATTCCTGTGGGTGAATTGATAAATACCATTTCTAAGATGACAACTACTACCAAGTACTAAACTGTTAACTACTGATCTGAAATGGACTTACTCCTGACTGCTACCAAGATCGGACTTTGAAACAATCTCTTGCTAAACCTAATATCAAAGGACTCATTCCAATCTAAATCAAATAAATATATATTGTTTGTTTATACCCTTGAGTCAGTTTGTTTTTATTTCCAAATTTCCGATAAATAAATACAAAAATGCCTGGAACTCAGATGATTCTTTGAATGGATGTCATTTTTTAAATGTGGCTTCATGAACTTATATTTACTACTTGGAAAAAATATGAATTTTTTATATTAATTCTTAATAAGAATTGTACAAGGGAATTATATAAATATTTTTTGAATAAAATTTTAAGATAACTTCAAAGCTTTCAGTGCTGGGGGTCTGGAGTTGCTTTAGGAGAAACAAATTACCTTTGAAAAATATATTTAGCAATATGATTTCTTTTCATGTTCAAAAGATGCATTTCAGAAACTAATATCAAGATTTTTGTCAGAGAATTCCTGCAGGTTTTCAATTTAGCAGGAATTTTTTTTTATTGTTTTTCTATATTTTTGGTCATTTTCTTGATGTTCGGTACATATTCAGACAGATTTTTCAGTGTCTGAGTACTTTTGGCTGTTGTTAGTCATTATCAAAAAATATTTTTTTGGTACTATGTACTATTTTCAGATATCACTTTTTCAGATAGCATTTTAACAAGCTTCTAAAATCTTTCTGTATTAAGTTTTTTAATTATTAAATTTTTCCTATTATTTTTTAAAATGCTTGATAAGGTAGTGTTGTTTGTGTTAACATTCAAAATATTGAATTTTTAGTAAGGAGAAAGAAAATCATTTACACTTCTAATGCGGAAGTGTAGATGATTTTCTTTCTCTTTATTTAAAATTCAAGAGAATATAATCTTCAAGAAAAGAAAAAGAAATTCTACTTTTCTTACTTTTCCAAACAAGTCTGACTCAGAATTCATTTCAAGGTTTATGCACTGAAAACAATCATCCGTATTGGGTTTTCACTTCAATAAATTCACCATTTCAGGGTGGCTGATGTTTATCTTATCACTTGTGAAAGATTTTATTTCTACTTCAGGGAGTCCTCTATTTCAAGCCTTAAAAAATAAAATATACATATATATCATCTTATCACTTGACACATGTTTTATTTTCTATAAAAGAAAGTATTTAAAATAATCTTTTAGATGCATTCTGGAGGAAGAATAATATTTCTGTTGGGATATATTTGCAAGAAATAAATTTGTTTATTTTTTTCTCAGACATCTTGCAAAATATTGGATAAACAAAGAATTGATACCTTTTTTAATATTAAAATTAATTTTTTTATATCATCATAATTTACTTGGGTCACAATGTACCACATTTGATATTAACTTGATTTATGAAGCAGCAAAGATCAATAATCAAAAATGGCCTTGAGTGAACGAACCCTGTAGGTCTGATAATAATAGTTTAGTAGTAATTTTTTAGAGGAAGTGTATCTCTGTTCTGACTTCCTGAGCTTGACCTTTGGGGTCAGATGCAAGCCATAATATGGTAAGTTGATTTTGATTGGCTGAGTTAGCATGAAAAAGGAGATAGGAGAAAGATTTTAGAGAGTTGAGTCTTAACTGTCAAGCAATGTAGACATGTTCTCTTTTGTGTCTGAAACAGCTCCCCAGTGAGGGGGAATGGCACCCACTGGATAGTTAATTAATAAAATTGTTAAGTTACAATTCTATGTTTTGGAGTCTTTTTATCTCTGGATCCAAAACATCTAGTGATCATCACCCAAAAGAGAAGATGCAACATTATTATCAAATTGACGCCGTTGACCTCCCAACACGAGGGGGCTATACAACATTGTATTAAATTGGTGGTGTTGACCAAGGCCTAAGTATAAGAAGGCTTTGCAACACTTAGAGGGGACCATCTTCCATCAAATTTCTTGGGCTGGCGCTACAGAATCATAAACAAAGAACTGTAACATATAACAGAAACCACATCACTTGAAAACTTTTAACAGCAGCATAAACTAAAATGGATAACGCATGTATTTAATAAAGAAAATAATGACATAATCATGATGTTGACATTCCACACTACTTTGAACAAAAGGTTTGGAAGGAAACCATCATCAGTATAAGAGATAATAGTGGATCTAAAAAACTTATTTTCCTGAAAAACTGTTTCATAAGAAAGATTATATAATTTTAAAACAAAAGTAATGCTGTTCAGTCAGTAAATGTCAAATGTTTCCTTATAAGGAAACTGTTGATCTCACTATTACCAATGAAAGAATTCTTGTTGACATTTCCAAATGATAGATAATAAATAACACAAATTTACCAAAAGGTCAGTAGGTTATATTTTAATTTCTTTAATAAAACATTGTTAATTATTCATAATTATTGGTTAGTATTTCTTATTTCTGAATTAACCAGTTAAGATTTGAAATTACATTTTTTTGTTAATGTAATCTAGCATGATGTGGTGTTACATTGTTGAGTTGCAGTTAAAATTAATTCAGAAAATATTTTTCAACAGATATGAAAATCTTTAACTTAGACCTTTCTGAGCCTCCATCCTGATGATGACAGATGGAACAGTTGAAAGGTACTAGGATACACCCTTTCTCCTAATTCAGCTATACGCTGTTTATTCATGGATCCCCATCTAATGTAAAGCATTTGGTTTGAAACCAAGAAAAGTTGATTAGAAAATTTAATGAAGCATGAAAGAAAACTTGATACCTAAATATGTTATTGTGCCCAGGAGATTCAAATCAGGAGAGCTAGGATGCCATATTAGGGGTGACGTGATTGTGAAAATTCTCAACCAGCTTCTCCTAGGTGAATTATGTTGGAAGGAACAGTTATGCCTAAATATGTTATTTAATATATATTACTATAAGTGTTCTATTTGGTGGATGCCTGTGTTTAAGTAGACATCCCTGTTTTTATAACAATGTAATTGATGTCTTACTGGCCTGCTGGACATTTGAAAGTTTTAATAAAGAAATTATACCTTTTAGCTAGGTTGAAACCTGTATCATTATTTTTTAATCATTTCACCCTGTTATATTCCGTGCTAATAGGAATATATACTTGACAAACATGGTAGATAAAATAAGTAAAGGTTTATTCTAAAACCAGTACAATAAGAAATAAGGTAACAGTTATGCGCACGACCATCGCAAGTCAATCCATTAGTGAGTGCTACTATTGGAAGTTTGGTAGTTTTCATGTAAGTCTGAGTCGTACTCAACAGATCCCAGCTAGACTGTAGTCTGTTGACTTACAGCTACTTATAGGTAGTTACTACCTATAGTGTAGTTACTCATGAGGGTAACAGGTTATTCCATTACATCAATTTTATATATTAAAAATAAAGCAAAAAAACACTGGAAACTTTTGCAGAAACCTAATGTCTATTTTTTTTGTAATTATTATTTACTTGGTTTCTATTTCAAGAAAGACCTCATTCCATATTTTTGGCACAAAACTTCTCCATTATGCACACACACATACATACCAAAAAAAAAGAAATTACTCAGTGTTATAAACAATTTTTACCTGTTTGCAATCATGAAACATGCTGTTGCTACACAAATGTGTGCCAATCTAATTTGTACAGATAGTTTTCCTTATCGTCTGAGAAGAACAGTCTAGGAAAGTAGGCAGGTTAGCCAAGGA
Organism: Acanthosepion pharaonis; assembly: GCA_903632075.3. Taxonomy (NCBI): domain Eukaryota; kingdom Metazoa; phylum Mollusca; class Cephalopoda; order Sepiida; family Sepiidae; genus Acanthosepion; species Acanthosepion pharaonis. The sequence continues at coordinate 455,835 of CAHIKZ030000248.1, read as the reverse complement.
GGCAATCAATAAGTATTTTGTTGGCACCATCTTTTGAATACCAGTATAATGATGGCGCTGAAGGGGCCAGGATGCAGAAAACCATCAATTTAGTAATTTTCAAAACTGAAAAGGAAAGAAATGGGCGACTATTTATCAAGCAAGAGATTATATCAGTTGTGGAAGAAAAGCGAGATATGTCTCTGGTTTATTTTGGTAACAAAATCAACAAGAAAAATGTTCATTTCTTTTTCTCATTTCAGAGAACAGGAATTAAGGTGTAATGCTTGAATTTGAGTTCTCATGAATTGTATTGCTCCAAATTCAGATTAAATCCTTTTCTTAAAGTGTACACATGCAGCATTTAACTCAACACAACTTTTTCAATTGATCTTCCTTTTCAAGTTGTTGAAAACATTCAGGAAACAAACTGAATTTCTTATTTTATGCCCCAATTGACAATCAGTTTCTGCATGTTTTAAACAATGAAGCTACATAGGTGATAATGGCTCTCCACAACATCCTATCTTTTGTAGTTCTAAGCAATATTTGTCTCCTTACTATCCCTCCCAGTCTCTGTACTACTAGCCATTTATACAATCTAATTAGGTAGTTTAATTGATATTTTCTTTTCTACTTCATTATGCCCTGTGAGTGTCAAATTCTCTAAGCTCTCTTTTCTCATTATGTACCCTAGAAATTTCAACTATCTCTTTCTCATTTTAAGTATAAGTAAACTTTTAGCTCCCATTTTCCTTAAAACTTCTTTATTGCTCTCATGCCCCAGCCATGATATTCTCAGCATGCTTCTGTAGAACTACATCTGTTTTCTCAAGTCTCAACTTCATTTGTGAAGAAATTGTTCAGTATTTATTGCCAAATAGGAGGATTGATAAACATAGTACTCTTTGTATTCTGTAATCTTTCTGTAGACCGTCATCTCTGTTGTTACAAGTTGCCTCTTGAAACGTGAGGAAATTGTCCAGTGTTCATTGCATATAGGGGGATTAAAATTATATAGCAGTCCCCCACACTTTTCTTTGTATTCTCCAAATTCATTTGTGGACCCTAATTTTTGTTGTCTCAAGTTACCTCTTCATCCTTGAGGAAATTGTCCAACATCCACTGCCATATAGGAGGATTGATATTTCATAACAGTTCATCATTCTTTTCTTTGTTTCTAATTAATTTTTCTATTTCTTAAAACTTTATTTAGTTTTTGGAAGGCAACTTCCCCTATTGCAATGTACCTTTGTATTTTGGTGTGATATTTCCTGTCATCTTTTAAAATACTTCCAGATATTTAAATTCTTGCCTTTGCATGATTTTAACATCTCCAATTCATATCTAACATCCAAGGTTGTTCCTCATGCTAATGATCATGTTCTATCCTCTTACAATTGATGTTTACTCCTTTTTTCCCTTCTTTTCTTTAATACTTTGTCGAAGAGTTTTTGCAATTTTTTTTTCTGTGTTTGCCAAATTTCAACAAAAATGCCATAAGTCTAATATTAGCAAAATATTTTTTTTTTCAAAATAGGTTATGACAGTTTACATTTAAAAAATATAATGATATTAGCTTTATTCTGTTGTGGATTTTAATCAGCCCACAAAAAAAAAAAAGCCAAAAAGTTCTTTAAATATAAAAAGTTATTTTTATTTTTGAGTTTATTTATAACTAATTTTTTTCTCATTTTGTTCTCATATTGGTCAGGATAAAGTACTTTCCTTGTAGTTGTTTTTCAAGATGAAAAGAAATCAGAAATAAATTCATTGTGTGTAAGAAAGAAGAGGCAAGGGAGAAAATGTGGAGGAAAGTGTAAGTATCTTGTAGTTTGGTGAGGAAGACGAGTTAATATGTAAGGGAATTGTAACTTGTTGCTGTCTGTTGCTAGTTGTCTCTCCTTCTTGTTTGGCCATCTGCAAACTTTGCTTAAATACCCTTCAAAGGGATCACAAAGCATATTTTTTATTGTTGGCAATAACGCAACCCACTAGCTAAATGTTAAATATTTATTTTCAAAGCATTAATTTATTAACCAGAAGAATATGCAAATCTTCTGACTCAGAAACCATTTTTTGTCATTTGGTGTTTGACTGTGTTGGTGCTTATTTCCATCTTCGCAATCCAAAATATGTCTTGGGTTGATAAGCCATAAAAAAAAAAAAAAAACTTGGTCAATCAATCCTGCTACTCATATGAAGCTGTAGATTGAGAGGTGTCAAATGTCCCCACAATTTCAGAAATGGGATATACCAACAACTATCTTGTCTCATTTTAATTCCAATAGTTCACATCTCCTTGTCATGAACAGCTTAGCTGGTGTTTATATTGACTCACCAAATGTCGGAGACCAACTTATATAGGTCTGGGCATTTCCATGACTTCAAGTTACAGTGGTGCCACCTAACATTACTTTTACATAGTGTTCTCTCATGACTTTTGGTACATCATTGTGTCGTGTATATTTACCAAATATGTATATGTCTCAATGTATATCAATTTGTCAATCTTACTTCAAGGAACTTCATATACTAATTTGAGCAAGTATGTTTATTTTTAAATTTGTGAAATGAAATACAGATGCCAGATCCTCTATAGTGATTTTCAGAGTCAGGTTGAACTAGCAGTTTGCTCAAATTATCAGATATCAAAGGTGATATGACTCTAGAGGAATGAATCAACAGAAATCCACATTTACAGCTCTTAGGTTTTTAAAATTTTATTGATTAATAGAAAAAACATTCATGCAAATAGACAAGATCAATCTTCCCTTTGGATCAAAATTTGGTCAAAATTAAAAGGAGCTTAATTAAACTGTAGAGTGAGTAACCATGGTCAAATGCAAAATAAGTAACAGAATTGTCCATCAAACAGAATTGACAATGTTTGCAATAACAAAAAGAAAAGAATAGAGCAAAAAATAATACAAGGCAAGCAAACAATATATGCAAGGCAAATTAACAGTAATAAGGCAAATTAACAGTAATAAGGCAAAGCAACAGTAAATAAGGCAAAAGTTCAAAAACTAAGAATTAGCATTGGCACAAAAGGGAAAGTTTGAACAGGTGAACATAGCATTCTGACTTCAAGACAAGACAGACTGGGATTGAGTCAGATGAAAATGAGATCCAGCCTATTTATTGGCTAGGAAAAAATCCCAGGGTGCTTTTGTGTGCTTCTGTCTGTAATTTGGGGAGGGGCAAATGTTTTGGGATTAAAACCAACCTTTATTTTTAAAATTAACTTCATTATTTACCTGCGGACTATTGTCCTCATCTTTGTTGTTATTATCACAAGGTTTCTGTTGTTGTGCCTTCCTTCCTTGCATCAGTTGCCTGTTGATCCAAATAATGTTCAGGAAATTTCAAACTGAAAGTTACCCAGATTGACAAGCAACCAATGAAAGCTGGAGAGCACAATGTTCAAAAGATGAGGACAATAGCTTGACTGTAAATAATAATAATAATAACTCATCTCAGATATTCAGACATTGTAATTAACTTCATCTTTGTCATTTTTTTCTGGCTGATACATTCTTGGTCTTTTCTTAGATATATGTTGCATCAAGTCCTTAATATTTTTTATTTTTTCCTACCATGAAGTATTGCCTAGTCTCATATTGATTCACCTTAATACTCAGTCATGTGATTCACTTAGAACATTTTAGTCAAAGATTAACTTTTAGCATTCTGCATCATTCACAATTATACAACTTCTTCTTTTGTTGTTTATCATCAAGATTAAGTGACAACCTGAAAAAATTTTGGATTGTAACCCAGTAGCTACATATAGGCAATCTAGGCTTCAAGCACTACTTTATTGAGTAGATAAGTTTGCCTTAAAACCTTTTTCCTCTTTCTTTTTTCAGTATTGTTATTTATTTAAGATTGTATCTGGATAAGAGTTTTAGGTCTTGGCAAGTTGTCCATTGGTTCCATCAATGTTTTTTGTTTGTTTAATATATATATATATATATATATATATATATATATTTTTTTTTTTTTTCCTCACCAGTAGCATAACTCTGAGTTTTATGCACAACGCAATCTTCAGGTGCTGATTCAAAAACTGTATATTTATTATTAATTTTTAATTTATAGCTCTGCTATTTTATTAACAACAACACTCAATGTGCAATATATATATATATATATATATATATATATATATATAGTCATATTTTGAGGAACAAAATATTGTTCACTGTAGGAATTGTTTTAAAAATAAAATCCAAAATGAAAAGTTCACTGGGTGTTGATCATCGTGTGTCTGATTTTATGAGAAGAGAAATGTTGCATTATTTTATCACAATCTTATTTAATTCCATGAATTTGTGGCGATGTTATCTTGTTTGCTCACTGACTGAAGTATTAATTTTTCTGTCTGATATTTAAGGACATAAAATTGATGCTTTTGTCAAACAAGGCATTCATTTTAGTTCTTAAATTCTCTTTCTGTCTGTCACATATGGATTGTGATGGGATGTTGATTAGATTTTATGGTTGCCTGGGATTTAATTTCTTGAGAAAATTTCCTTCAATCAAGACTTAGAATTTGACTAATGAGGGAGGGAAATTGAATGAAAATATGTCAGTTAAAACAAAACAAAAGGACAAAGTACCAAGAATTTATTTAATGAACTATTTTTATTCAGAACTAAAAACCAAAATCTATTTTTCTTTTTTTCTTCATCCAGTTTACTTTTTCTGCTTTCCTCTCATCACCATTGGTTGACTGGTTTTTATTTTTATTTTTTTACTTAATGTCATTTCTTTTTCTTTTTTTTTTTTTACTTTGTATAACTTCTTTTTTGCTTTTTGGAGTTTCTTTTTCATTTTTTAATTCATGTAGCTTGTTTTTCTTTTTTTTAATTCATGTAGCTTCTTTTTCATTTTTTAATTCATGTATCTTTTTTTTCTTTTTTTTTAATTCATGTAGCTTCTTTTTTTTAATTCATGTAGCTTCTTTTTTTAATTCATGTAGCTTCTTTTTTTAATTCATGTAGCTTCTTTTTCTTTTTTAATTTATGTAGCTTCTTTTTTTAATTCATGTATCTTCTTTTTCTTTTTTTAATTCATGTAGCTTCTTTTTCTTTTTTAATTCATGTAGCTTCTTTTTTTAATTTATGTAGCTTCTTTTTTTAATTCATGTAGCTTCTTTTTCTTTTTTTAATTCATGTAGCTTCTTTTTCTTTTTTTAATTCATGTAGCTTCTTTTTCTTTTTTTAATCATGTAGCTTCTTTTTTAATTCATGTAGCTTTTTTCTTTTTTAAATTCATGTAGCTTCTTTTTCTTTTTTTAATTCATGTAGTTTCTTTTTTTAATTCATGTAGTTTCTTTTTCTTTCTTAATTCATGTAGTTTCCTTTTCTTTCTTTAAGAAGGTATACCTATGTTTTATAGATTATGCAAAAATGTTTGATAACATACAACATAAACTTGTTTGAACTGCTAGGCAAGTTGAACTTATTTAGGAAAAATATTAGAATAATTCTTGCTGTACATCTCAAGATTATTGACAAAATCCAAAAAGGTTCTATAATGTAATCGATCTGGACCAGGTATCTTGACTTCAGTCACTTTCTCACCGATGTGATGTAGCTTCCCTTACAAATATTACAAATATAGCTTACAAATATTTTCATGGCAACTGCTCTGATGAGCTTTTTTCCCCTGGTACCCCAAATACATGAATTTAGGTGTGCTACTAGATTGTTATTTAGGTCCCACCCTTTTACTGTTATAACAGCTAAACGCAATTGTCACATTTACTACAAAAACTTATTTTCTCACACTTCCCACCTGTGAAACTCCTTTCCATTTCCTTGCTTCCCTGATAACTATATTCAGCGAACACGGTTGCATTTTTTTCCATAAAATCATCATCCCCCTTCTGGTCCTCTTTGCAAATGGAGTTTTTGTATTCTGAGGTAGCCTAAGAATTTCGTTTCCCACAATTCATATCTCGATTCATTTAGGTTAGCAGTGTTTAAATGCAATGTCAATTGCCATCTTCTGTTCTTTCCTCAATCCTTCCTATTCTCAGTTTTCTCTTTCACTTTCACTTTCACTTCATCATTATAGCCCATGATGACTGTGGGGTGACTCATTTACATAAAAAGTCACAAAGACTATAAATAGCTAAGGCTATTATTACCCAAGGGTAGTTGAGTGCATATTACTTCCTGTGAGTCAGTAACAATGCATGACATGCCTAGAAAAGTACACATTAAGCCATATATTGACAAAAAGTTAAAAAAAATAATGGAAAATAGTCTGGATCAAATATTACCTAACAAATAACCTGAAATATCTTTTTACCAGGGTCAATCCCAATAACATTTTTAAGTTCTTAAAAGAAACACAACTATTTACAAAAATCTGAAAAAGATCTTAACTTTTAACATAAGTACAATTTATAAATTCAAAAACTAAATACTTTTGACACGACTATAATGCTATAAGAAACTTAATTTCACTACAAAATAATAATACACAGATATAAAATCCTAACCCTACTTGCTTTCGCATTAGATGACTCACTGGGTGTTGATATGCCATTAAACAAAATAAACAAACTAGTGACATTACCACCTTGCTTGGGATGAAATGATTAAAAAAAATACAAACTTATACTGGGAGCAAACCACCTGTATACGGATAGAAAATGTTTTCAGTAAATATACAAAAATAGAAAGGGGCATAAGACAAGGATGTGTCTTCTTACCAGACTTATTCTACTTAGAATTAGAAGTTCTATTAGGATTCATTATTTTTATTTTGATGATTTTTAATTAAAAAAACTCCCTATTTGTTAAGCATGTAGTTACTTTCATAGTGTTTTAAAAATGTCTAATATTGTCAATATTAGATATTAGTGATATAATGGAGGACTTAAGTAGATCCATTTTCATAGCACTGCCAAAGAAGCTAGGTGCTAAAGAATGTGAACTCCATCAGACAATCAACTTGATCATCCAGATGAATAGAGCATGCAGCAGAATTAAACCCAAAATAGGATGAGAACTCTTCGAACAAGGAATGCACTATTTATGCTCAGAATGATAGCAGAAAGTGCAATACAGATGCAAAAGATGTATACCTATATTTTATAGATTATGCAAAAGCGTTTGATAAAGTACATCACAAAGAACTGCTGGAACCGCTAGGTAAGCTTGATGTATTTGGGGAGGATTTTAGAAAAAAAAACAGAACTGGGAACAAGCCACCTGTATACAGATAGAAAATGAAATCAGACAGGGATGGATCTAGTCACTGTATTTATTCACCCTTTACAGCGAGGCAATCCTTTGGGTAAAAAATAAATGATTTCAACATGGTTATGAATTCTGGGTTGATTATAATGTGATCAAAATATTTGACAGACAAGTGCTATTACAGAGATCACATGGGAATAGAAACTTGTCATTTGCTGCAGCTATAAAAGCCAAATGATCCCCTTTTTCTCACTGTTCATTTCAGTTGTACATATTGTATTCATCTGGTTTCATATTCAGTTACTTCACTTTTCTGTTCTTTGCCTCTTCTTCCTAGTTTCTACAAGAAATGCCTGTCTTCTTAACATATCTCTTACACAATCCTTATAACAGTTTTTTTGTTGTTTTTGTTTGATGTCTGTGCTGCCCAGACATGTAATGAATAACAGCAAAGAATCAGAAAATGGAGAGCTGAGTTTGAATTCCAGTGGAATTCATTACATTCACTTACACACAAATATCTTTGGGAAAAGTGTGAATTTATCTCTTCTCCTTACCAGTTGTGAATAAATAGCAGGACAGACTGGCCCCTATAGCATTAATGGACAACCAATATAGGAGAAAGAAAACTCTGAATTCAAACCAGCTTGAAGAGGTTGGGCTCTATGAAGCTAACTTGCCCAAGACACACCACTGCTGTTCTGGCTACATTACATGTGGTGCTCTTACAACAGTAAGAGGTTATGGGACTCTTGATCACCCTCCAAACACATGTTCTCAAACACTTCAGTATTAGGTGTACAGAGTTTGATGGGTAAATTGTCGCCATTTTATATTTTTAATTTTGTGCATGCGTGTTGTATATTTTTGATTTTGTTGACTGCACAGTACAGTAGGGTCAGTTGGGCACCATCTGTAAGAAAAAGATCACCATGACACAGTTCACTCTGCCAGAAATTTTGAAACAGCTTGTACTGTTTGGCATTCATGCCGAAAACGCTAATGCAAACATTTCAGAGTATTTGGGTGTCAATCTGAGGACAATCAGAGGATTCAGACAGAGTTGGATGATTACAAAAGTGTTTGGAGTGATCACTAGTAATGATGATGATGTTATGTGTTCATTCATCTTCCCACAGAACCACAGATTCAAGACGAAGTCCAACATCAAGTGACTTGAGGAAGTAGTGCTGCCCTGGGTCAAAAGGGTGGCTGCTGGAAGAAATAGTTGACTAGAAGAGCTGTACCTGATATAAATGCTGCATGACAAATTGTAGCAAAATAAATGGCAAAATGGTTGGGGATATTGCAATTGCCTTGCTTGACACCATTTCTATAAGAAAGGGATTAGAAAAAAAAATTAATACGAGCTTTCATGCCTGTATGAAAACTTTTCACTTTCTTACCAAACTTCTCCAGACATCCACACTACTGCTATAATGTCACTAAAATGCAAGGGGTTACTGAGAGTTAAAGAAAATGAGAGGACGTTAGTGAGGAGATAGGACAATAAAAGAGCAGGATTCAGGAAGACAGCAAATGGCGATTGGCATTGTATTTAAATTTTTAAAAACTATAGGTGGCAGGGAAGCAAGAAACTGGAAGAGAGTTCCACAAGTGAGATGTACAATTTAGGGTTAAATGAAGCTATTTCAGCAGTAAAATGATGAGACCTATTTGCCAATCTAGTAATACATTTAAATCTATGCAGTCAAGGTACCAAGGGCAGAAGAAACAGACAACCTCCTCCAGAATGATCTGTTGGCAGAGGCTCTCAGGAGTTCTGATATTGCTATGTACATCAACTCTTTGATGCTGCTTGACTAGCTTTTATGTTGCCATTCCCACTTCTGTCTGCCTTCAACAATGCTTTGCATAATGGTTTTGCAGAGGCTGTTATACTGTGGTCAAACCATGATATCTTCCGATGTTTAATAGTGGAAAGGATAGATTCCTGTTGACCCACGAGTCTTTTGAGCTTTCTCCATAGACAGTCATTGGTTTTGTGCTCCCAGTAGATGCAGAGGAGTTTTCTCAATCATTTGTTCTCAAATGCCTAGATCCTTTTTCCTGTTGCTCCTACATATCTTTTCAAGTCTGGCCATTGCTGCTGTGGATGTGGTGATCTGTGTGCAGATTTCTGCACTGCAGGGTCCCATTTTTTGACAGGGGTATTTGAAGCCGGAAACTTCCTCCAATAGTTTACTGTCCATGGTGATGCTGGCAGTGGTGTTGCTTGTGCTATTCATCATTACTTTGGATTTCTCTGTGTTGAGTTCCATTCCATTCCATAATTACAGGCAATGAAAAATGGATTGTTTACAACAGTGTGGAGAAAAAAATAAAATAAAATAAGCTACTCCAAAAGCCATTCTGCATATCTTGTAAGATTGGAAGAGCAGTGTGTATTATGTGTACCTTTTGCAAAATTAGATGTTGAATTAAGACTAGTACTGTATCCAGTTGAACAAATTAAAGACAGTAATCGATGAAAAAGAGCCAGAATTCTCCAAGTGGAAAGGTATCATCTTCCATCAGGACAATTCCAGATCTCACATCTCTTTGTAAACCTGATAGAAATTAGTACATCACATCATCATCATCTTAGCTGTTTTAATTTGAATGCACACAGTAAATCAATGTGATTTCTCATTTTTAACATTCTGTTTGTTTTCAAGCATTCCATCTGTTCAGGCTGACTTCTGTTTCTTCAACATTCACAGTGTTTTATACTGCAATTATTGCTCACAAACACAAATTATTAAACTCATTTGGTTTGTATGAAACTTGATACTTACAGGAATAACAGCTGAATAAAATAATAAGACATTGCTTTAAAAGTATTAAAAAAGCATAGCGACCTCAAATATCTGATCGTCCCATGGCTTTATTGGTCATTCCATCCTCTTACAAATTGGTAACATATTCCAACCAATCATCTCTTTAGCTTTATTTATTCACTCATTTTACATTCCAGAAGGACATTCAGTTTTCACAATTGTCTTGTTTCTCTATAAACTGGAAGCTATTCAAAGTAATGACAGGGAAATGATGACATGAGATAATTAAGACATCTGATTAAATGTTATTGTTATATTATTAATAGAAATGATGTTTAAGCTAAATGTCTTTTGTGGGTCTGAGATGTTGAGCAATTTTCATTAAACCAATGTAGCAAAAATTTGGTTTTTAAAAATCACTCTTAATTTTTTTTAAACTAACTTGTCAGTACCAAATGATGTTAATTACATAACATCCAACCATTAAAATTTTTTTTGCATTCATTCCAATATGATCTTTTTTATCATTTCAATAAGGCTTTTACTACTACTCCAATATTAGTTTTGTTGCCATCCCAATATGAGTTTTTGTTAAATGCTGATCAGATTTTTGCTCCCATTTCTATAAGGTTTTTACTACCACTCCAGTATTAGTTTTGCTACCATCCAAATAAGAATTTTTCCCATCATTCCAATATGACTTTTGTTCAGTATTTAGATATGTCTTGTTATGATTATGATAAGAGTTTTGCTGTCATGCCAATAAATTTAGATTCTATTTTGATAAGTTAAAAATCTAGCTGACCCGTACCAGATGATGTTTCCTCAATGGGGTGAGGGTGGAGGGGAATAGGTTGTGACATTCTCTAGCTCCAAAACAAAGCTAGTATCATTTCATTTTCATCGAACAGGCACTGAACTTACTCCAGTCATAATTAGCGATTTCTTTCTCAACAAGGCTCCTTGCCTTGAATATCAACTTGGAATCAATTTTCACCTCAGACCTTAAGTGGAACTAATACATAAGATTCATCACTAAAGGTGCTTGCAAAATGGTCAATTCCTTTTACTGCTCCAGAAACTACCTGTTTCTTCCTGCCATATGCTACACGATTCAGGTCAGATCAAAAATGGTGTACTGCTGTTATATCTGGATCAGAACTTCCCAATCCTCTTTTTCGAGGCTTGACAGAGATTAAAAACTTTTACACTTATTTTTAACCATACAACTCTTTGTCACAGCAGACAAAACATTGCAAGCCTATTGCTACTCTATCCCTTTTTTATGGCAATAGTTCAGATGATCTAAATTCTACCAGTGCAGACCTTTACAGCTATGACACAGCATGTCACATACACAGGGTTGAACCATCCTCATTCTCTTCATATTTCATTGGTAAGAGTGAATTTCTAGTCAAACAGCTTCTTCCTGAGAACAACTGCTTTATGGAACATACTCCCAAGAAGCTGCTTTTCTAATCTTATATTCAAGTCAAGGGTCAACTGTTATCAGTCTTATATATTCTCATAATCTGCATGTCTTATCTCCTTAGTTCAATACCACAACTGCATTCAGTCACCCTCTACCTTGAGTTACTTTTCAGCCTTGGATCAGGTGAAGATTTAGCAAAAAATATAAAACATAAAAAATATTTGCTACCCTATCAAAAAGATTTTTCCAATCATTTTGCTATCATGGCAAACAGACTTTTGTTACCATTTTGAAAGATTTTGCATTTAAAAATTAAGTCACATTTGTAAATGTTTTGTTAGAATTTACATGTAGAATTTGAGAGAGATTTTTTTTGCACATTGTATATGTAAAAAAATTATCTAGAAGGTGGTCTTTACTCTGCAAGATATCAGGTGGCAAAACAATTATTGATATAGAAAATGGTGCTGACTGAAAACATTGTTTTTTGTTTTGTTTCCATGTATTTTACTTTATGAAACTGAAGGGAGAAGTTTGATATGTAATCTGATTTCCATTATAAAATGTGTCAAACAATCTTTCTAACACAGACCACCATGATTTCATGAGCATATGCACTGTTGTGAAGTTTGCAAAAGAAAGAATAAAAAAAGCATATTTAAAGATACATTTTATTTATAATCATTTCACCCTAAGCAAGGCAATAAAGCTGCTAAGATGCAAGGGGGTTACTGAGTGTGAATGAGAAAAAGAAAAAACATTAAGGAGAGAAAATCATAAAAGACCAGGAATTAAGAATATAGAATATAACAATTGACATTGCATTTAAATTTTTGAAAATCAAAGTTGTTTGGAAACAAGAAGCCAGAAGAGAGTTCCAGAAGAGAGAAGTGTGATAGAAGAAGCTGTTAGCATAGAACTTATGGTTACATCTAACCATTTCAATTATAAAATGATATGACCTAGTGACCAATCCAGTAGTATGCTTAAATTCATAAAGTCTAGGTACCAAAGAGGAAAGTTCATCAGAACAATTGTAATAAGAACATTTATAAAAAGGCACTGAGAAGCTATGTTATCAAGTGGGAAATGTCTGAAGCTAAGATGCCAGGTCAAGATCAATAACATTGCAGATTCTTCCTTGGATTTTATCAAGAATCTCTAAATATATAGCAGAAGCACCTTGCTAGCAATATTCAATGCATGGACAAATGGTAGACTTATAACTATTTAAGATAGATTCTGGTGAGCAAAACTGTCTAGCATGACACATTGAACTAACTTTGCTAGCAGTAGACCTTACACTTGATTCAATATAATATTTCCATTTTATGTCAGCAGAAAATGTTATCCCGAGAAGTCATAAGGAGTTACTCCTCTGCAAGTTAACATCAGATGGATGGTAAAAAGGATTCTCTTAGATGATTAAAAGAGAGCTGTTTCATTTATGAGACATTAAAATTAACAAGCCACTCCTTGCTCCATTTAAGAATGGATTGTAGGTTATTGTAATAACTACAAGATGGCTCCTCTTCTATGTTCAGTGTCTCTTCAGAATGTGTGGGATCATGGTCCTCTACAACTTCCTATCCTTTGTAACACTTAATAAGGTTTATCTTTTTACTATACTTCCCAGTTTCATCCATTTACACAAACTTGTTAGGTTACTTGCTTTTTCTCTTTGTCCATCTTACCTTCATTATATTCTGTGAGTGTCAAATTCTACAGTCCCTCATTCCTCATATGTCCAAGAAATTTCAGCTGACTCTTATAGATCGTGAATATAAATGTCCTTTTTGTTTTGGGATTTCTTAACCTTTAACATGCTGGAGGCAAAAATTATTGCCTTTTGCATGTTGTACATTTATTCCATTGCCTAAAAAAGGTTGCTAGAAATAAACACTTTTGTCAACTGTTATTTCCAGAAATACAAATTTTCACCTCCAGCAGGCTAAAGGTTACAATTACCTTGTTGCTCACATTCTCTGACCATTGTATTCTCAGCATCCTTCTGTAGAATCACATCTCTGTTTCTACAAATTTCCTTTGTATCTGTGAGAAAATTGTCACACACTCACTGCTATAAAAGAGGATTGATATTACATAGAAGTTTTCCCATCTTTTCTTCATCTCCAGCTTTCCTTGAAATCATAAATTTTTTTGGCTTGAACTTTGCAATACTTAGAAAATATAAGTCACCCCACCCAAAAAAATAGATTCTCCACTTTAGTTGTTGAACAATTAAAAATATCCACTGTTAATTTAAAATTTTTTTTGTGTGTTATGGTCCAATATCCTCGCACCACAGTTATGGTCCAAGGTTAGAACCAAGGAAGAACAACACGAACACAAAAGTAGAATAACAAAGATATATTACAACAGAAATATAGTACAAGAAGTTGAAGTTGTTAGTAATGACTGCCCGTCTGGTTTAGAGTGAACTAATATTGTCTTGACTCGTTACACCATTCATTCGGTATCTAGCCCCCCTCCCCCCACGAAGGTTGCATGTGGCACAAGGCCAAGTTTAACGTGGGTTTCCCGAGCCCGTAGGCTTGGCCAAAAATATACCCTTTAAACCCGCCTAGACAGGTTCAGGGCCTGTCTACCTCTTTGTCCGGGTTCCTCTCTGCCAAAGCAGAGAGTTCAACAGTCATGACCTGGTGCTGGTTACAACATTCATTCATTATACCTCTTGAGAGGTGCAGTATTTATAGTGTCAGGAAGAGTCCATTATCATTATAGGTCAGTTCCCATAACATTGTGTATATATCATAAAATTAAAAATTAAATAAATAAATAAAAAAATCAATAAATAAATAAAAAGAAATTAAATAAAATTAAAAATACCAAATTTTTTTTGGCTTGAACTTTGCAATACTTGGAAAAGATAAGTCACCCCACCAGAAAAATAGTTTCTCCACTTTAGTTAAACAATTAAAAATATCCACTGTTAATTTAAAATTCTTTTTGTGCATATATTCATATGACATATGACCTTAACGTTTCACAGCCTGTCAAAAACTTCAAGAAGCTAGAAGCTACCACCTATTCAAATAAAGAAAATTGAGATATTTGGGTGAAGTATTATTTAAAAAGGAAAGAAAGAAAGAGAGGTGTCACTTTCATGAAGATATGGTGTCACTGTGGCACTTAATTGACTCCTGAAACATTATCCTGTCATCAGTTACAAATAGCCCATGACAGTGGAAACACACATCTCTGTGATTAGCTGAATGCTTTTGCCTCAGCTGGCTTCAAATTCTGTGAAAGCAGTAGTAGCCTATTAGACAATTAGAGGCTGCAGACAAGAACTGTTTAATGTGAAGGCTAGACTGAAACTTTGATGGTAGGGTCATGGAATTTAGAAATTCAAATCGGTAAAATAAAATAATGTGTATATTAATATTTCTTCATGTTTAGAACAAAAGTTATGTCATAAAGTACATATATTCAGCAGAATTTATGCATCGTGCTTCAGTAAATTATAATATCATTCAAACATGTCACAAGTTACCTTCTTACCAGTGGATCCATTAATGATTCATACCACTCTTCTAACTAGAGTCTATAAAAGTGATCTCAGGATTTTTGTTGTTAGGAACTAATGTTAATCAACTGAGCTGTGTTTTGGTTACCTGCAATAAAACCTCATGTTATACTTCCTAGTTGACTCCGTCCTGGGTAAACTACATCCAAGTCAAGGTTAAGACAATAAACTACATCCGAGTCAAGGGTAAGTTGATAAACTACGTCTATCAGTAAGGCCTCTGATCAGGAAGTTTTGAGGAGTGTGGAACCACCTCTTAATTGCTGGTGTTCACAGAATGTGGGGTGGTAGCACCTGTTAGGGTCCCAGCTATGGGCAAATAATTCACACCCAAACTTGTGTAAAAATAGGTTTTAATACCAGAAATACTTTGTAATAAAAAAAATTATTATCAGCAATACTTAAAAAAAAAAATACCAGTAATACAAACAGCTATACATTCTTTGAAAAAAAATTGGAGAATGGAACTCAGAATACAAAATAGTGAAAAAAAAAATTACCAAGTGAGTAATTTAAAAAACTTATGAAAATAAAATCATTCAAGATTATAAATTTCCTAAAAGAAGTTGGATTGTACTCAAAAATATGAGTAATTGAAAAATGGTTCAAATATATATGTATACATACACACCTTTTTTTACCAAAATATTGCTATGAATCTATTTAAAAATTTTGCTGGCATTAAATAACCCACTGAGGTTGATATACCATAAAACAAAGCAAGCAAGCAAGCAACCAACCAACCCTAGTTGACTAACAGAAGCTGGGGTAAGGAAAATTTGTGAAGAGCTCATGAAGACAACCCTGTTTATTAACTATGTACCATTCTCCAAAGCTCAAACAATTGAAGCAAGCATTAATTAACTGTAGTTGGTTTAAGTTTTTGCTTGCATGCTTTTTATGGCAGTTTTCTAAGCATAGCTTTGTTGTGGCTTAAAGACGAAAGTATAATGCACCCAGGATAGAACTCACATACTTTTATGATTGCATTGTTTAAAACAAATAGGGTTTTACTATTCTTTTATATTCTTTCCAAAAGTGTCACATTCTATTCTTTGATAAACTTAAGTTTCTGTCTATATTTCTAAGATGAGATATTGTAATTATTTACACTATTTACATTGTTCAAACTGTTGTCCTCATCTTCATTGCCTTATTCACAACATTTTGGCTGTTGTACACTCCAGCCTTCTTCAAGTGATTAGAATTTCCAACTGAAACTTTTATTTCATCCACCAGGCCAAGGACACATGGCCCAATGGCATTAATTGAATCCAGCAAAAGAGTTGTGTTCAATACCTGGCTACAGCAGAGGTGAACAAAAAACTTGGAAATTTGAGTTAAAGGGAGATAAGTGATACTGAGACATCCAGAAGAGGCATGGCATGTGGAACTAGAACAATCTACCCTGGTGGACAAAATAATAGGTTCAGTTCAAAATTCAAATCACCTGAAGAAGGTTGGAGTGTACAATAGCTGAAACGTTGTGAATATGGCAACAAAGATGAGAACAGCCTGAACAATGTAAATAGTGTAAACTTAAGTTTCTTTACTTAAATTCTTAATTTTTGTTACTTTAAATGATTTTCCAGTCCCACTTTTATTATGACACCCTCATATGTTGCATATGGAGAAAAATTCCCAAACCGCCCAATTATTACTGCCCCCTTGTATTAGGCATTGTCCTTGTAGAGTGATACAAAACACTTCAATGTTCTTATAGAAAAAAAAATTTTCAACCTGAATCTATCAGATTAATAAGTTTTATTTACACTTATACAAAACATATTGACACTTTTGTTACAGGTTCTGCTTTGTTGGCCAGAGTCTAGAATATGGTGACTACCTTCTCCTGCAGAGGTGTTAGACTCTCTCCCCAAAAGAGGCCACCTACCAAGTAAATGCTTATACAATCAAATATAAAAAAATACAACTAATTGCAATAATTCAAAGTAATTCATGCAGTTGAAGTACCAAGGATGAGACCTTATTAAAATAACTGCCATGAAAATATTTATTATAAAGATAAAGAGAAGATACGTTACTGAGGTGGGAAAGTGACTGAAGTTGAGATGCTAGGTTAGATTTCATCATGAGATATCATGATAAAATATCTTCTCCTTGGAACATCATGATGATGGACAATAAAAAAAAAGAGTGGGTGTGTGATTGCTTTGTTAAACCGCTCTTCAATAATTAAGTTACCTACTGATACATCTGCAAAAACCTGTTACTGTCATAGTTAATCTCAACAGGGTTTGGTTATAAGATATACAATTGCTATTACCCTGTTCTTGTAATCAGGTTCATTAATTAAAAAAAAGGAAAATAACAACTGACACATGAATATAAGCAAGACTGAAGATCAGGAAGAGCATTGCATCAAAAATGGCTGTTCACCAATATATTTCTGTTGAAATCAGATGTTGACATTTTATTACTAAATCAACCTAAGTGTATTTGGCTAAATTTAGATTGTTCTTAATAGAAAGAATGAAATATATTCAAGATTAAGCAGAAGCTGTATCTGCAAAGATCTGTTATTTCTACACTTTAACAATAAAAAAAAAATGAACCAGTTTTGGTAATATCAAGAGGTATTGCTGGTGTGTCTAGCATTAGAAGCACTTATGCTGTTTTTGTAGTAGCCTACAAAGATTGAGGTCAATCTGAAATATCAAATATATATAGAAATAAATAAATACTTTCATAAAAAACATTATTATTTTTTTTTAATTTGCAACATTTTCTATATATACATATTAAGAAAGTATACATGGCTTCTCATTATGCTATATATATATATATATATATATATATATATATATATACACCACTGGGCCATTGAGCCTTGGTGACAAAGAGAAAACTAACTAGACTCAATATAGCACAGCTACTCCTAATTCTGGTGGTGATACTCATCGAAACATATTCTACACCTTTTTACATATTCTTCTACAGTTGTAGAATAGCCTGGCCACCATTCCTTTTTTTTTTTTTTTTTTTTTTTAAGCATTTCAGCCCTAGCAAGGCGGGAAGCCACTAGCATGCAAGGGGTTATAGAGGATTTGGAGTGTGAGCAGATAGGAATGATAGAGGAGAGAATGAGGAGAAGGATAGTGGGTAGTTCAAGGCAACTAGAGATGTCAATTGACATTACATTTGAATAGTTGGAGATTAAGCTATCAGGGAAACAGGAGTAGGGAAGGGAGTTCCACAGGCGAGATGTGCGAGACATGAAGCTATTGGAGTAGAAGAGGCTCTAGCCTTAATCTCCTTTGTGTAGATGTTATTTTGCAATGAACATTGTCATATATGCTTTTTATAATTTTGCTCCTTTGCATTGCTGGTGGAACCACGATGTCTCCATTACAAATTACACCCTTTCCTATGGTTAATGTGGATAACCTCTTTAAAGCACCTTTCTGCTTGTGAGCAATAATTCCACTAATTATTTTTTTTCCTGAATAATATACTGTTCAGTATGGGATCTTGCTTTGTTTTCTCAGCTAATTTCTCTATCAACAAAATATCAGTTTTGATCCAGTGTAAGAAATTATCATCAAATTTTTCCTCCTCTTTCTCACTTTCAGAAGTAATAAACCTCAATCTCGACAAAGTGTCTGCATGCAGAATGGTATTGTCTTTCACGTACTCAATATCAAAGTTAAACGCCATTAACATTAAGGCCAATCTTAGAATCCTAGAAAACGTTACCTTAGGAAGTTCCTTCTTAAGATTAAATATGAATTCTAAAGGTCTATGGTCAGACATTAGAAGGAATTTCTTTTCAATCAGAAACTGAGGGAACTTGCCAACCATTTGATGGCCAATTCTTCTTTCTCAATATTTGAATAGTTCACTTCAGCTTTTGACAATTTTCTCAAAAGATACAAAATAAAATGATGATCGTGAGCTAATATTTTTTAAATTAATTGTTCATTTGCATCAGTTGTTACTACTGTTTCCTTTCTAGGGTTGAATATTTTTACTACTGGCTTCTTTACCAGAACAGCTTTTAAATTTTCAAATGCCACTTGTTCTTTTGTCCAAATAAATTCCATATTCTTTTTCCTTAAAGCAGGAAATGGTTCTGTCAATTTGGAGTATTGCTCTACATATCGTCTGTAGAAATTTACAAGTCCTAAGAAAGATTCCAGTTCTTTTTTGTTCTTAGGTATTTCAACTTTTAATATTTTGTCAATTAATGATTGGTCTAGTGATATGCCTTTATTAGATATGGAATATCCCAAAAATTATATTTTTTTAGTGTTGTAGTTATTGATGTAACATTGCTTTTTGTTAATTGTTAAAGATAGGAGGAGTAATGGATAGCAGCTCAGATTGAGGAATCGGAGAGCTGAGTTTGAATTCCAGTCAAATCCATTCACTTATGTGCTAATACCCTTGAGAAGGTATGAATCCTCTTCTTCTTCCCCTAGCTATGAGTAAATAGCAGAGCAGACCTGGTTTTATAGCCTTGAATAGGAACTGGTCTACCACAGAAAGAAATGGCAGCCTAGTGTGGAAAAAATCTGCCTCGTCAGTCATGTATCAAAAGATACATGATCACCTAAGCATGTATCACGCATGGCACATAACAGAATTGTTTACCCAGCATACTGGTCTTCCATTTTAGTTCTTTGTTGTTAATAGCATCAATACAAATGTCATCCTGGTAGCATATTGTATTTTTTATATCACTAACAATAACTTGCTCTATAGACCTTTGGAAAATCGTACTTGTGGTTTTAATTCCATACAGCATTCTTTGCCATCTTAATAAGCCTATTGGTGTGCTTATTGTTATGACTTCTTTAAAGTCTTTGTCAATTGGTATTTGATGGTATGCCAACTTTAGTAGATCAGTTTTAGAGAATGTTTTCATACTTGCAAGGGACTTCAAAACCCATTCTACATTATGGATAGGATATGGTTTACATCTATTTTGTAGTCACCACAGATAAGCAAATCCCTATCCTTCTTTCTTAAAATTACTAATGGGGGGGGCATCTACTTCCTGCTGGTAGAACTCATTCAAGCAGATCTTGTTCCAATAATTTTTTTAGTTTTTCCACAACTATTGGTAGTAGATGGATTGGTACTTTTTGTGTTTGAAAATATGAGGGGGGAGACATTTTGCTTTAGTCTTAACTTTGCTTCATAGTTTTTTAACATTCTAGTTTCTTCTGCCTTGACTTTGTTTACTAATTTTGTCAAATTTATGTTCAATACATCATTTCCTACTAGACCCCAATTCTTTTCACAGTTTGCCATGATTGGTAATATGTCAAACTTATTTTTTAGTTCTGTGTAGGCTTCAAAATAGTCTAACATTTTCAGCACAGATCTGTTGAACTGATTCAGTTGGACAAGGCTTTTCTTTAATTTTAGTTTTCCTAATTTCTTTCAGAATTTTCTGGGTATCAATGTCACGTCACTTCTCGTATCTAGTTGCATGTCCAATAAAAAATTATTGATTCAATTTTTTAATCGCCCTTTCTTATTTCTTTTTTTCAATGAAAAGATGTCCATAATTATTTCCTTTTCATTTGTTGGACCATCTCTACATTTCTCTTTTACACATACATTTAAAATGATTCATTTTGAAACACTTTTCACATATTTTTTTATATGCTAGACATTTTATTTTTCTCTTTGATGTTGATAACTGTTATATTCCGTGCTAATAGGAATATATACTTGAAAGACACAGTGGATAAAATAAGTAAAGGTTTATTGTAAAAAAACAACACAATAAGAATAAAGGTAACAGTCATGCACAAGGTCATCGCAAATCAATCCAGTAGCAAGAGCTACTAATGGAAGGTTGATAGTTCTCACGTAAGTCTGAGTCGTACTCAACAGATCCCAGCTAGTATATTTAGCTACCCCCCCGACGAGAGTTGCATGTGGCACAAGGCCAGTTTAATGTGGGTTGTCCGAGCCCGTAGGCTCAGCCAAAAATACTCCCTTTTGAACCCGTATAAACGGGTTCAGGGTCAGTCAACCTCCCCGAACGAGACTATGCCCTTTGGCGGAGCCTCATTCGGGTTCCTCTCCGCCTGAAGACAGAGAGTTTGACTGTGTAGCTAGAACAGGTTGCAGCAAGTCTCTGTAGTCTGTTGACTTACAGATACTTATAGGTAGTTACTAACTATATTGTAGTCACTCATGGGGGTAACAGGTTATTCCATTACATCAATAACTACAACACGTGCACATTATTCTGTCTTTTTCTTTTTATCATGTATGTGCTCGTTTCCTTTACCAAATCCATAACTTTTGTTGTATTAAATTTTCAAATCAATTCCTGTTGCTGGATAGATTCAACAGACTGTTCTAGCAACTTTTCCTGTTATAAATGCATTAGTCATTTGCTGATATTCCTCATTTTGAAGGCCATTTACCAATTTAATTTGGATGAAGTCCTCTTCAATTGACTAGATTTCTGCTCTCAGTTTCTCAAATATTTAGCAGCATGAAATAAAGAACATATTCAGTAATTGGTTCATTCACTTTTTGAGAAATATTTATAAACTTAGCTCTCTCTGCATTCACTAGTTTTTTCTTTGGTGTTATATTTCTTGCTATTAGTTGACTTATATCATCAAACATCATTTCCTCCAACAGTCTTGGGTGTTCAATTGCTGATAATTTTATTATGACCTCACAACCAGCAGTTACCAAGAAGAGATCAGTTATCTGGTTTTCTCCCCAAACTGATTTCAGATCTTTCAGCTTTTTTGTTTTAGCTTTAGCTGCTAGTATCCTAAGCCACACTTGTGCATACTCATAATTATCCAATGATAATTGTTCACTGAGTTCTTTAGATATCAGTGATGCCATTGTAGTGTAGTGTTACTGACTCACAGGAAGTAGTATGCACTCAACCGCCCATGGATAATATTTATAGTCTTAGTGACTTCCTATGTAAATGAGTCACCTCAACTTATAAAACGGGAAAAGAAAAATGAAATGATAAAGAAAATGCAGAGAAGGAGACAAAAAAGATTCCAGGAAAAGAAAAGGCAATCAAGAAGAGGAAGAAGATTCCAGGAAAAGAAAAGGCAATCAAGAAGAGGAAGAAGATTCCAGGAAAAGAAAAGGCAATCAAGAAGAGGAAGAAGATTCAAGGAAAAGAAAAGGCAAAGAAGGACAGAAAGAAGATTCCAGGAAAAGAAAAGCCAATCAAGAAGAGGAAGAATATTTGAGGAAAAGAAAAGTCAATGAAAGAGATGAAAAAGATGTTGGGAAAATAAAAAATAAAAAAGAAGATTCCAGAAAAAGAAAAGAGAAAGAAGACAAAAACAAAATATTAAAGAAGATTTATGCTATGAATCTTGATTAGGTATTCAATTTGATCTTTTCATATCTGAGAAAAGTAATATATCTTGGCATGGAATGTTGAAAAGAACTGTTGAACTATTGTTAGATGTAATATAAGTTTTTGTGTGTTCACTTGCCAGTTTTAAATAAATGTATCAATGTTTTTTTTTTCACCTTTTATTTATGGCTTTTAGTTGTTCCAATTTCTGTTTTCTGTTGTCCACAGGTTTTCAAGTCAACAGTAAAACTTCTACATGATTTTTTTTTACATGTACAAGAGTGTATAAAAAAGATCTACCTCATTCTCTGTGCTACACTTACTCTGATCAGAAAAAACAAAAACAGACAAGGAATGAATTTATCATGAATTTAGCAATGTCACTGAATATTACACAACTTCACATTATTTCTCAGAAAATCCTTGTAGTTGTTAATTTTATCTTAAGATGCAAAATCCTTTATCTGTGGAAAATAGGAAATATTTTTTTTAACAATCTTCAAATATTACTTCATGGTTTTCAGAATGCTAACATTAAAAGGTTATGAGGAGTTTTGTTCTTTTTTCCAAAAAAGTTTATCCTATAGAAAGCTCAAGAGCCACTCATGGAATAGGGTTACTGAATGAGGTGTGTGATATATATGTAAGAGGAGGTAGAGGGAAATGAATATTATGAGGATAAGGAGTATAGATAACAAATGACCCTAGACTTGGAGTTAAGATTGTAATGGGAGCATCTATGTGGGAGTTTACAATTACTATGTCATCAAATTTATGAACCAATGCTTTAATCCACTAGGTTATTTTTCTAGACACAATATCCTTAGTCATGAGCAATGGAAATAGAATAATCTACACCTGTAGATTAAATAAAGGGTTCAGTTCATAATTCTCTGTAGGTTACAAGGATTGACATACGTCTGATGAAGGCCAAAGGACAAACAGCTGAAACATGATAACAACAAAGATGAGGACAATACTTTGAATGTGAATATTGTAAATAATGATAATTCCTTATCCCAGAAATTCAGACAGAAACTTGCTGATCTTGAAAGTCATTGAAAGTAAATATCATCAAATGGTTTAGAAATGCAGTATTTAAAAAAAATGTTTTTATTCAGCAAATATATTAAAAAATCAATCATTTCAATATAATAATTTGTATGCTTATCTTGAAAGCTATTGACAATAAAAATAATCAACATTTCATTTACTTGAGCATCATGGCAATATTGGCTTCATCTGATATGTATTTAAGAGTCCTTTTTATGAATACAGTACTTAGCATGCTGATCTCAAAAGCCTTTGAATATAAATATGATCCTTTTCAAATGGTTTATTAATACAACATCAGAACTAAGTTGGCTTTATATATTTAAGGATCACTCGGGTTAATAAAGTACTTAGCATTTTGATCTTGAAAGCAAACAATCTTTTTCAAGTGTTATATCTTTCTAGATTCCACAGCAAAGTAGGCTTTATCCAATGAATATATTTAAGGATTACTGTCTCTACATTGCTTCGCATGCCAATTTTGAAAACCATTGAAGGTAAATATGATCTTTTTCAAGTACTTTAGAAATGTATATTTTCAAAAATATGGTTTAATACAGCATATATATTTAAGGATCAATCATATTAATACACTACTTCAGCTACTTATCTTGAAAGCCATTGACAATAGGCAGGATCCATTTCAAGATGTTTAGAAATTTAGTATTGTATAAGATATATTAATCTTAGTAGCAAACCTACACAAATTGACCCCGAGTAATTGTTATAAGAATATTCATTTCTATTTTTCTAGAGTGGATCAGAATAGTTCAATTCCAATTATTCCAGGCCAGAACAAAGAACATGTGATTCCAGTTATTCCAGATTGGATCAAGAATGTCCTCTTCCCATGATTCTCTTGATTATGGGAAGGAAAATACCCTACTCCAATCATTCTTGGTATCAACAAATTATCAACATTTCCCAATTTCATTTTTTCTAGATCTGGTCTTTAATAATAAGAATTGGACATTTTTGTTCCCATCTGGGATAAAATTTGATATTCTTCATCTTATCTGGAAAAATTCAAGTCGTATTTTATTGTTTATAGTTAGTATATTTGAAATCAGATTTTCCCATCTGCAATAATTGTGATTGGATGTTCCTGATCCATTTTGGTACAACTGAAATCAGTTATACTTGATCCTGTCTGGAATAACTTTAATACGATGATGTTAGTGTTCCAACGTATAAATGGATGACAGAACAAGGACTGGGGGGATAGTAAGGAGACAAATATTACAAAAAGAAGGGAAAATAGCTTACCTCCTGGAACAAAACACGCACTTACATGATATACGCTTGCAAAATATATACAGGGTGTGATGGATAAATTGTCATCTAAATTACACAAAAATGAAAATAAAACTGACATCTCATTTTAACAGATATACTTAACCAAAATGACAAAAATATCTTAAAATACTAAAGAGTAAATTTATTCAATAAAATTGCCATTCGCTTCAACCGTAGCCTCCAGACTAGTTTGGAATCTCCTGCAACTCTTCTGGACAGTCTCTTTGTTTAAGTTGGTGAATGCTGCCATAATCATTGCTTTCAGTTCATCTTTGGTCTTACAAGGAGTTTTATTGGTCTCTCACTCAACTGTGCCCCACACATAATAATCAAGAGGGTTGCAGTGTGGGGAGTTAGGTGGCCAGATATAAAGAGTGATGATGTTGCACAAATTGTCTAACAGCCATGACTGGGTTCTCCTGCTTCTGTGACATTGTGCAGAGTCCTGTTGCCAACATTACCTCCTCAAGTCACTTTATGTATTATTCCATGTTGAGTCTGAGGCCCTGTTGGAAGACAAATGGAGGCATAATGTCGCTGAGTGATAACTCCAAATGCCATGGTAATCACCATTAGACTCAGCTAACCCTTTCTGAATCCTCTGCACTGTCCTCAGAGTGACATTCAAACATTCTGAAATGGTTGTATTAGAGCTTCTGGCACAAATGCCAAGCAGTAAAGCATGCCATTTCTAAATTTCTGGCAAAGGTAATTGCATAATGGTAATATTTTACTCATAGACGTGGCCCAACTGACCCTACTATACTGTGCAGTTGAAAAAAATTAAAAACGAACAATGTGCATGCACAAAATGAAAAATATAAAATGGTGACAATTTACCCATTGCAACATGTAGAAGAAAATATCCAATCCAAAAGATGCTATTTAAGACAAATTGAACTCAGAAATTTTGCAAGACGAATATGTGGTTTATGCAAATTTCTGAGGCTCAGCCACTCAATAAAATGAGCATGAGCCAGAGAGCCTGAGGAGGGGCTGCAAACGTTGATGAGTTGAGTGGTCATGTTTTGCGTGTGAAGTTTTGCGGTAGTCTCACCGATTGTGATTGAAAAGATGGTGCAACTGGTACTCCAAAAAGCTGTACTTTTTTTTCACTACAAGAGCTACAAAGGACAGGACATTTTGGAGAGTCATTATCACCCATGCCCTGAAAGGACATGACATTAAAAAGAAGAGGATGAAATTGCCATCATATATATTTGGAATAGGATATTCTTGATACTTATTTGGAAAAAACAAAATCAGATGTTCATTTTTCTTCTTAGAGTAATTAGAAGTTGATTTTCTTGATCTAATTTGAAATAAGATATAAAAAAAATCTTCATTCCTTCTGGAATAATTGCAATCAGACTATTTTCATTTTTTTTTAATTATTTCACCCCAACCAAGGCAATAAAGCCCCTAAGATGCAAGGTGTAACTGCGTGTAAAAGAATATGAGAAAAAAAAAACATTATTAAGGAGTGAGAACAAAAAAGAACAGGAATTAAGAAAACAAAAGACAATGATTGACATTGCATTTAAATATATGTTCTAGAATAATTATAATTGGACATTCCTGTTCCTATTTGGATTATTTGGAATTGAAGATTTTTGATCCAGTCTGGAATAATCAGAATCATTCATTATTATTGCTATCTCCTGTATCTTGAATTGCTTCCATCTGCAATAATTTGGATTACACTTCCTTTGTCCAATTCTAATTATTCTGGAATGGATAATCTGGATCTAGTCTTAATTGGAATGGAATGTTCTTGATCCCTTCTGAAATGAAATAATTAGAAATACATATTTTTGATCCAGTCTGGAATAACTTTAAATAGATGTTCTTAATGGCACCTGAAATTATCGGATTTGGGTATCCTTGATATAATCTGGTATGTTCAGAATCGGGCATTATTGTTTATACCTGATTTTGAATTATATGTTTACCAATTCCTTCTGTAGTAATTGGAATTTAACATAATTTCAGGAATAATTGTAACGGATATTCTTCTTCACATCTGGAATAATTGGAATCAACCATCTTGATCTATTTTGGAATAACTGGTATCAGAGACACTTGCTCTGGTTTGGAATAATTAGAATCAAATATTCTTTATCTGATCTGGAATAAGTGAAATCAGACCATAATATGATTTTGTATAATCAGAATGGGACATTGTTGTTTCCATTTAGAATAAGTGGAACTGATAGTTCTTGATTTGCTTGAATACAGAAAATAAAAGAGGGCGATATAACGTTAGGAAAATGTGCGGGGGTAAACTGTGACTGTGAAAAAAAAATAAACTCATATAATTTTTAAAAGAAATAAATTTCCTTTTCAATTTTGATATGAGTTTCATTATTCTATCTGGTCTAAAACTTGTTTTATAAGATTGAAGACCTTACTTATAAATCAACCCTCGTCATTTTGAAGAGAAATAAATTTCCTTCATTTTGATACCAGTTTCATTATTTTATCTGGTCTAAAACTTGTTTTATAGGATTGAAGACGTTACTTATCAATCAACATGTTAAGAATTTCAGATTTCAAAATTTTTTTCCTTTTAGTGTTAAAAATGGAACAGATTTTGAAGGTTAATTTCATTGCAGTTTTTTCTTTGTTTTTCTTCTACAGAATGCCGCAGAAATAAGTGCCATATTTTAAACGTTAACAAAAAGACCAAGGTAACTGCTATAAAAAACATTATTTCACTGTTTAAACAAAGAGATACAATTTTTATTTATTGTAAATTCTTGTGTAACCTGCAATCTTGTGTATTGTGTAACCCCCAAATTTTCACTTATAAAAAATGGTTTTATCATGTATCTCATGTATCATGCAAGTTCTTTTTTTTGAAAGACCAAATTACAATAGACAAACCTCTTTTCCTTTATCTCTTTGTCCCATCTTCTAGTTAAATAAGTTAAAAAAGTAAAAACGAATGATAAAAGTATTTTTAGTAATGCTATACTTGTTGCATAAACATGCACAGCCATAAACAACTGAATGAGAAACACCTGAACATCTTAGAAACATAAATAATGGAAAAGATGCATATTTGCTATGTTTGTATTTTATAATACGATACTAATATGTGAATATAACATGCATTATTATTGGATACAGTTAAGTAAAACATCAGTTTTATCAAAATCATGTTTATTTTAAATACAGCTGTACTTTTTGACTACAGTTTGGTCAAAGGCATAGCCAAATCCAGTAGTACATACGCTAATTTTACATCTTGTATTTCATGTGGCCCCCTCAAAATTATCTTCAAAGAAAATATACTCTGTGTGTCTGTGTGTGTATATATATATATATATATATATATATATATATATATATATATATATATATAAAAAAATTTTTTCACAAAAAATGACTGAAAACAATTGCAGTAATGAAAACTTGGGAATGCAAAATTTCTTTAACATGAGTTATATCCCTTTAATTGAAAATGTGTGACACACTGACACATTTGCATTTATTTCATATATATATATATATATACACACACGTGTAACCCCAAATTTTCACTTATAAAAAACTGATTTTATGTATTTCATGTATCATGCAAGTTCTTTTTTGAAAGACCAAATTACAATAGACTAAGCTCTTTTCCTCTATCACTTTATCCCATTTTCTAATTAGATAAGTTAAAAATGATTTTTAATAATGCTATACTTGTTGCATATACTTGTTTATTTTAAATACAGCTGTACTTTTTGACTACAGTAAATAAATATATAATTTGCTTCAATGGTGTAGCCAGGGCCAGTAGTACATATACTAATTTTATATCTCATGTATGACCAACTTAAAATTAGCTTCAAAATTAAGTCTTCAAAATTTGCTTGAAACATGAGTATATATGGTATTTGATTTTAAAAATTATATCCTCCAGATTGTGGCCTTTATTTGCCATACACTGCTGTAAATGATTTCTAAAGTTTTCCATTACATGGAAGCTTGATGCTAACAGGTCTTCCAGGTTGATTTCTTTTAAGCGCTGAAATTTTCTGTTCATATAAGAGGACTGATTTTCAATCCAGAATCACATCATTCTGACATAACATGAAATGAGCACAAAAAGCTGTATTGCAATTACAGATTCTTCTTCATGTAGCAATCATGGCTCTCCACAATTTCATATCCTTTGTAACGAGTTACCTTTTGGCTATGTGGGTTAACTTGTCTGCCAAGTTTTGGTTTGATGGGACCAGCACCATGTTGACAGACAACTTGTAGTTTTAGACCAATTCCTTCATTGTGCTCAACCTTCATAGCACCAGCCTCACACTTATTGCTTTTGGTACAGGTTTGTCTCCTTGTCAGCTCTCACTTTTCCCAGCTCGTCAACTCAAACACTTTCTAGCCAAGTGATTAGCACCACCACATCTGTGGCAAATGATATTACTCTGCAGATCTTTGATGGAAGCATAGGCTGTGTGTATACTGCAATTTCACTACTGGTGCATAATTCTTCAGTGCAGTTCTGGTTTTGTCTAACAGCTGGTTAATATCTAGTGCATCCATTCAAGAGGAAGCATGAAGCAGCTGCCTAAAGCGCTCCGGCAACCCTGCCAAAAAAGGCATACACAAATCTACATTCAGATACCCCACCATATAAGGCTGACAGTCTGCAGAGATCTGCCAAGTAGACATCTACCGATTTGTTCAAATTCAAGCATCTAGCTACAGACTGGTCATATAGTTGTTATAGAGTAGTTTCACAGTGGAGGCTTGTATTTCACTAAGTCGGTCCTAAAATAGGTTTGACGTACAAAACGTTAGGAACTTGATATAATAGTTAATGACGCAGCAATCTAGTTGTGGTGGCTGATACTTTAATATCCGACTAACGGTCGTCCGGCATCGACTGACTGACCAACTTACTGAGCGACTCAGCAACTGCTACTATTCCTACTTATTATAGGTGGGAGAGTCTATTAACAATAGAATAGGTATGTTCCAGTATAACAATAGTATACATGGATCTGTAGCTAAGGCTTATATCCTTTCTTTCTTCTACTGCACCATTATCCTTTATTAAGTATAAGTAAGATCATCTGCCACTATTCTAGGTAGGGAACAAAAAGACATATTCAGAATATATCTTATTAGTAACCCTGTTAGAGACAAGCACCAGTCAATAATGATAATGTCTTTTTAGAAGGGAATATAAAGTTGGGCTTCCATAAAACAATTCTATTGCACCATTATCCTTTATTGAGTATAAGTAAGATCATCTGCCACTTTTCTAGGTAGGGAACTGAATATGTCTTTTTGTTCTCTACCTATAAAAAGTGGCAGATGATCTTACTTATACCTCAATAAAGTATAATGGTGCAGTAGAATTGTTTTATGGAATCCCAACTTTATATTCCCTTCTAAAAAGACTTTATCATTATTGGCTGGTGCTTGTCTCTAACAGAACTATTAACATAATTATTAGGGATCACTTTTTGTCACTGCTAATATTATGAAAATATTAATACATTTAGAATATGTTTATTGCATATTTTTTTTTGTCTCACATGGATGAAAAATACAAAATGGACTTTTTTTATATTTTTACACAAATTTTCTATTGCCTTTGACTATCATTTATCTATGAAGTCAGGTGTGTTACCAAAGCCAGCTAAAAATACTTTAATGATTACCTTTTCTCTGTATCTATGATATTTATCAAAAGAAAAAAAAAATTCTTTCTTTAATGATAAAGCGGATCAGAATAAAATAATGTTGGTTTAAGATATCTCCAAATTTCACTTAACCGGGTGTGCCTTTCTTTGAAGGAGGAAAGGCAATACTCCCAGCCTTTTTTGGGCTTTCCTGGAGTCTACATGAATTGTCTGTGGAAGGGGACTGCTTACATAAGTCTGAAATTTTAGGGCTCCATACAGATGAAAAACAGATTCCAGGAAAAGGTTCTGTTTAGGGTATGATGCAATGGTTGAGAGCAGGGGAGGGCAGAAATGGAGATAATGATGACTCAAGTACAGGAAGTTACGTTCTGTTCAGAACATGAAGGAGGACATGATATAAAAGGGTTAAACTGAGAAAGTTTACTTCATTTTAGTTTTAGTTTTAAATTATATTAACTAAAATTTACTCTTGCACTGAGAATCTTTTTTTTATTCTCAATTAATTAAGCAATTAATTAAAAGTCCATAATCATCAGATTTTTTCAATTCTCAAAGAAACAGATATAGTTTTATGGCACATAAACATCTATATGATCACTTTTTAAAGGTATATTCTCCATGAAATCAAGTGTACACATTTCTGATTTAATTTGCTTGAGTTATTTATGAGGAGATACTGAAAAGTTTGTGCTATGAGTCACTTACCGTAATCTGACTAAATAATGCAACATCCAATTTTTAAGTGCTTTTTGGTCAGAATGAAATGTTTAGAAACTCCTTATGCATGTATGTGTGAGTTTGAATGTGAATATATATCTGTACATATTTGGATGTACATGCGTTTATGTGTAAATATTTGTATGCGGATGTATCTATGATAGCATCTAATAATCTATATTATATAGATCCTGTTTATGGTTATGTTACTATAATGCAGCAAAATCACCACATCATAGTAAGATTTTTGTTAGGGCAATATCAATGATAGGCTCTAACTGGAAGAATAAAGCAATTTCCAGTTTCATATCAAGAATGTATGTCATTCCCTATTTTTATTTTAAAAGCTGATAGAAATTGAGAAATGAATGAATGAAATAGCAAAAAACAAAAGGATTTTCTTCTGAAGAATGCTTTTGAGTAGATTCAGCTGTTTTTCATTATTTTCTCCTTTCAATTGCCAATCAGATTCTCACTTTATAGGTTTGGACAGAGTTACTTGTCCTTGTCTTGATATCTGAATATTGTAAGATCAATGAGACTTGAAAACTTCAAGACAATAGTTATTATAAAGCAATAACAATCAAATTTATTGTTATTTTTATTTATTGTCATACCATGATAACTGAATTCAAATAGAAGTTTTTACAAGTCTTTTTTCAAATATGCATGTTTACATGTTACAAATTCACAACGTGTGCATTCTAAAAGTGAAAGAAATGAACAAGTAATAAAAAGAATCCATTTTGTTTTTCAACTTCTTTGTTATTCAGATTGATATCAAAATAATGCAGTTAGGTTTAATTTTTTCTCCATGACAAACTTAAAAGTGTTATCAGCAGAAATATTATCTTTATTTTTAATCTTGCCAAGAAACTTTCCATTTTATTTCTGATTCTACAATGTCTACTCACTGCAGTGCATTGACAGCCTGAGTAAAAGTTGCAATAAAAATTTAAAAAAAAAATCTTAATGAAAATAAATACAAATTAGAATTAATAAGAATAGTTGCAAATGTTTCATTCTTTATATGCAGAGACATCATCATTTTTTAAGTAACTGAGACACTGATATATATTTTAGTCCAGTGTTGATTTCAATCTCTATGGGAATGACTGCAAAATACTTGCCCCTCCCCAATTTATAGGCAGAAGCACACCAATGTATGCTGGGATTTTTTCCTAGCCAATAAAATAAGCCAGTTCTCGGTTTCATCTGACTCAATCCCAGTCTGTCTCATCTTGAAGTCAGAATGCTACATTCACTTGTCCAAACTTGCTCTTGTGTGTCAACCTCAATTCTTTGTGAAATTTTGACCATATTACTGTTGCTTTGCGTTGCACATATTGTTTGCTTGCTTTATACTATATTTTGCCTTGTTCTTTTCTTTTTCTTGTTATTGCTTATTGCAAACTTTGTCAATTTTGTTTGATGGACAATTCTGTTACTTATTTTGCATTTGCCCATGGCTACTCACTCCACATCCAGAAAAAATAAATAAGAACTTGAAATTTTTGTTAATGCCAAAGGTTAGAATACTTTCATATACTTATCATAGCATATTATTATGACATAAAAAATTCTCTTTAAGTCTGTAATAATCAGTCCAATGATAATTTTTCTATTTTTGCCTTTTCCCTACTGAAAATATTAGACTTCTACTCCTCCATTTAATGGATATGTTTTAAGCAGTGGCAGTAGCAGGCTTGTTTCCCTTCCTGTCAAAGTGGGTTTAACCTTAAGGCATTATCTGAGTTTATTGAAATTTCTCCTCAGGGAACATTTTTCTATTTGTTTAATATTGTAACAATACAATTTCTCACACATCTTTAGAAGATAAGTAGATAAACTCCTGTTTTAAGTCCACTCAACTATCGGAATTTCATCTCCAGTTCATCCTTGAGTTAACTGAATTGCCAGGGTTTTCAGGATTCATGTCTCCAGTCTGCCTTTGAATTACTAACATAAAATTTTATCAATGATTTTAGATAATCATAAAAGTAGTCCTTTGAAGAAGTTGACCATCTAAAAAGCTAAATGGGTGGTCTTGAACCTTCTGGAACACAAGTGGATGGAGTGAGGGACTCCAGCTATTATCCATATAAGGGAAGTGAGGTAGGAAGTCAAGGAGAAAGGGGTCCAGCGGTGAGAGAAGTGACCAGTGAGTTAGTAGCTGCCCAGTAGCCAGGAATGAGGTATCAGCAGTGACTGAAGCAACAGGCAGTGAATAGAAGGAAGTTATTAAGATAGCAGTCCACTTCTCAAAGTTGAAGGAAAGATCCCACGGTTAAGTGAGAAATCGTATTGTTGTTAACAATGTCGTTATTTTTTTTTTTTTGTTGAATGTGATCACGGCCAAAAAGACAAACCTGTGAACAGAGCAAGTTGGGTGTATTATGCAGATACAATCAACTTTGGATGTCATCTCACATGCAGTGAATGACAGATGAGCGGAGAGCATTGTCACAAATTTCACCATGAAAATCATCACAGGTGAAGTGCTGCTACTCAGTTTATTGAGGAAGATTCTGTTTTAATAGGTTTTATAAATTTAAACCAAAATTAATGTTTACTATTCAGTTAATGAATGTCAAATATTCCTTTAAATGGGAATAGAAAATCTCACCATTGCCATTAGAGTTCAAATAAAGCTTTCAGTTTTTCTAACATGTTAATATATCTCATCAGGGATTATGTCTAAGTCTGATGAATATTGATTCATCTGTTACGAGAATCACAGGAGAAAGTTGCCACAAATTTCTCCCAAGAAGAGCAAATACACTGATCAAAAGTTTTTGCTAATCCACTCTTGAAATATTTGAAATGATGCAATGAATCAGCCAGTCAGTTAAGTTCCATGTGTGATACATGCTTGGGCGATCATGCCTCTTTTGATCCGTGACTGACTAGGCAGAGGCTTTCCCTGCAGTAGGTTTCTTTCTGTGGTAGTACTGGTTGCCACCCAACACTATAGTTTGTCCTGTTATTCAATTTGTAACTGGGGATGAGGCAAAGAGATGGATTCATACCTTTCCCAAGGGTATTTGTTTGTAAGTGAATTAAACAAAACCGACTGGAATTGGAACTTGGCTTTCCAATTTCTCATTTCCATTACACAACCAATGAATACCAAAGCTGAAAAAACAACTATTTCCCAATCCTTTCCATGGCTCTCCACAGCTTCCTATCCTTTGTAGCTCTTACAAAGTTTTGTATGTTTCCTATCCCTCCCAATCCCTGCTCTGCCAACCATTTACACAAACTTGTTAGATAGGTTATTTGCTGCTTTCTACTCTCCTTCTTGCTTTCAATATGTCCTGTGGGTGTCAAATTCTCCAAGCCCTCTTCCCTTATAATGTAGGAAATTCAACCCTCTCTTTCTGATATTTGTTTCCATTTTCCTTCAAACTTCTTCATTACTTATATGTTTAGTCCATGGTATTCTCAGTAGCCTTCTGTAGAAGCACATTCTATTGCCTCAAGTCCCCTTTTCAGCTGGGAGGAGATTGTCCAGCATTCACTACTAGAGAGGAGGATTGATATTACATAACAGTTTAGTAAGTTTTTCTTTGTTTCTAATGAAATTTTCCTGTTTCTTAATATTTTTCTGCACTTTTGGAAGGCATTTTTTGTTATTTGGGTTTCAGTGTCACATTTTCTGTCCTCTTTTAAAACAATTTGCAGAGGAGCTTGAAAAAAGGAAATTAATTCTGATACACTCTCATATAAATATTTGTGGTGGGAAATATTTTAAGAAGAACATTATCTTAATTGAAACATTAGAAATAGTTATTACTTATTTTAAGAAAAAATTTCTTCTTAAAATAATTAATAACCATTTTTAATTGAAACATTAGAAATGGTTATTACTTATTTTAAGAAAATTTCTACTTAAATAAATAATAACCATTTTAATTGAAACATTAGAAATAGTTATTACTTATTTTAAGAAAAAATTTCTTCTTAAAATAATTAATAACCATTTTTAATTGAAACATTAGAAATGGTTATTACTTATTTTAAGAAAAATTTCTACTTAAAATAAATAATAACCATTTTTAATTGAAACATTAGAAATAGTTATTACTTATTTTAAGAAAAAATTTCTTCTTAAAATAATTAATAACCATTTTTAATTGAAACATTAGAAATGGTTATTACTTATTTTAAGAAAAATTTCTACTTAAAATAATTAATAACCATTTTTAATTGAAATATTAGAAATGGTTTTAAGAAAAATTTCTACTTAAAATAATTAATAACCATTTTTAATTGAAATATTAGAAATGGTTTTAAAAAAATTCTACTTAAAATAATTAATAACCATTTTTAATTGAAATATTAGAAATGGTTTTAAGAAAAATTTCTACTTAAAATAATTAATAACCATTTTTAATTGAAATATTAGAAATGGTTTTAAGAAAAATTTCTACTTAAAATAATTAATAACCATTTTTAATTGAAATATTAGAAATGGTTTTAAGAAAAATTTCTACTTAAAATAATTAATAACCATTTTTAATTGAAACATTAGAAATGGTTATTACTTATTTTAAGAAAAATTTCTTCTTAAAATATTTCTCAACCCAAATGTTTACATGAAGGTGTATCAAAATAGTTGTTCTTTTTTAAGTACCTCTGTTTTCTTTCAAGATGATATAAATACTCTACATATGGTCTATTTGCCTGATTTACCTGGCTTGTAGCAGCCAAGTTCTTCTTTATCTAAAGTTTTAAATCTTCATAATTGAAAACTAATTGTCATTCACCTCTGGGTTATATTTCCAGGCACAAGTCACTGATAGTAAAATACTTAAACTAGTTTTGTGCTTTAGAATCAAATATTGTTTCATTTACTTTTGTTGAATAGGCAGCCATTTTTAATTGGAATTGACAAAATTACGATGAACAACATAATGAAAATAAAAACGAGAACAGAGCAAAATAATAAAAGAAATGAACAAGGCAAGACAATATCAAAATAAAGCAATTATAAGACAGTAAAAAAGAAACAGTGTTCATAAGCAAAAGGGATACAGTCAAGTGGTTATAGTCTTCTGACTTCAAAGTATGAAAGAAAAAGCTATGTGGGTAAGACAAACAATTGTTGATTTTTTATTGACTCAGAAGAAATCCCAGAATGCATTTTGTTTATAAATTTGAGGAGAGGAGATTTTTAGCAGACATTCACAGATTTTGGAACCAACATCTTTCACTTGAGGCATTGTTGCAAACAGTTGTCAATAAAAATAAATCCTTCAAACTGACAGAATCTCAATATTTGTATCTGCCATTAGTAGCAGCTACAGGAAAAGTACAACTAAGTGTAACTGATACTTATAGAATCAGGTTAATGTTAATACTATAGTTGAATCAGAGACAGTCTTTAAGTGTGTATATGAAATAAGCTTTGAAAAAAAGGTCTGTATAAAAAAAAAATACTAATAATATTGTGGACTCATAGGTGGTAATGTTAACATTAGCTGCTTCTTTATAAGGAATGATTTGGCATTCACTGGACGAGCAGTTAGTGTTACTTTTGGCTTAAATTAAACAAAAATATTTCTCTTAAAACAATTTTTCAGGAAAATAGATTTCTCAAGTGCAGTAGTGGTTATCATTATTTTCAGTCTATTGTGGGCTTCTTTCCTTGCTGTCTGTTAGGGGTAGTGTGAAACATAAACACCTTGATTATGTCATTATTTTCTCTTAGACTTACATGTGATATCTGTTTTAGTTATTGCTGCTTTTAAAAGTTCTCAAGTGATGTGGTTTCTGTTATTTGGTATAGTTCCTTGTTTGTAATACTATAGTGCCAGTCTATATGGTTCAAAGAAGTATGGTC
Source organism: Acanthosepion pharaonis (assembly GCA_903632075.3). NCBI lineage: Eukaryota > Metazoa > Mollusca > Cephalopoda > Sepiida > Sepiidae > Acanthosepion > Acanthosepion pharaonis. Next base: position 418,979 of record CAHIKZ030000248.1, on the reverse strand, counting down.
CTCACTCACATCTACACGCTTCACTCACTTAAATCCATTTTTTTTAGATTTGGACAAGATATAAATTTGGCGTAAAGGTCTTGCTCAATTTCTCTTTGTGGATGTTTTTTACTTTAACACAAAAAGGCACATCATAGCAAGATTTTTGTCAGAGCAATACTCTTAACTGCTCTAATATAAAATCTAAAGCAAGTTCCAGTTCCAACTTAATAATAATAGTGTAAGGTCTGTATTTGTGCTCAGTCGAATGATTTTATTTTATATATTTGCATTTGTTACAAAAATTGTAAATTGTAAAGTCATGTCAACATTGAAAATAAATTTAAAAAATTAGTAATTGCTGCATAAAATAATAATACCTATGAAAAAATAATACATTTATTTTGTGAAAAAATGTTTTCTTACATATTTTTATATGGAAATAATGTTTTACAGCAAAAATATTTACAGATTTTCTTATAAATTTTGTTTTACTAAGTTGTAAGTATATATGTTAAAAATCATTTAATACTAGACTCCTGCTGATTAGGGATTAGTAAGTGTAAAAATAAAGATAATTTTCAATTTTAAATCTAGTTGTATTTTGGTTAACTACAGAGTAGTCTCCCTTTGTTAATTTTCACCTAATCACAAAATAAAAAATAGTGAATTTTTTCAGCCATTAGTTTTCCTAGAATCAGTGTGTTCTCATTTTTTCTTAATGAAGTTGATATGTTTGCATCTTAACATTTCAAATTAATGTCTTCTTTCTTTGTCTCTTCAGGACTTGGCAATCATGGCTCCCCACAACTTCCTATTCTTAGCTTTTAGTAATGTATACCTTTTTACCATCTCCCTCACTCCCCGTTTTACTATCTATTCATATATGCTTGTCGGGTAGATGGCTCAATGCCCACCCCCAGTCCTTGTCTTTGGTATCATATTCATGTACAGTCAATTAAATGGAAAACTTTCCCTTCTTTCAAAAAAGCTCTTATATATTCAAATGTAAAAACAATTACTCCGTTTCAGATTTCTCAGATTACATATGAATTTTCATGAAAATAAATTAAAAGATTTTCATCATTTCGCATGAATAGAAAATGTTTTAAGCCTGATGAATCCTGTATTTATAATTTTGAGAAAAGTTAAAATTCTAAGATTTTTTTGAACCTTTGTCATTTTGTAATGAATCTCCATCATTTCAAGAATTGTTCAAAATATATGGCTCCTTGTTTGTGTTTTTTTTTTTTAGCCTTATCACCCCCCGCCATGCAAGGCATTAAAGACACTAAGACACAAGGGGTTACAGGGTGGGTAAGAATTAGAACATTAATAATGAGCAGGAAGAGGAAAGAGTAATCAGGAGAACAGTAGATAGTAATTGACATTGCATTTAAATTTTAGCGGATTAAAGTTGGCTGGAGAGCATGGAGCCAGAATGGAGTTCCACAAGCGAGAAAAGAAACTGTTAGCATAGAATTTACAGCTAGATTTAGTCAGCTCAACTGTAAATTGATGAGATCTCAATGCCAGTCTAATACTGTACTTAAATTCAAAAAGTCTAGGTACCATGACAAAGAGCTCATCTAAACAATCACCATGAAAATATTTATAGAAAAGTCAGAGAAGCAACCTTATGGTGGTAGGAAAGGTACTGAATCCAAACCACCAGATTAGGACCAATAATATTGCTGATTCTTCTTTGGATTTTATCAAGGAGCTCAAGGTAAATAGCAGAGGCACTGAACCATGTGTGGCAGCAATATTCTAAGCATGGACAATTGGTAGACTTATAGATATGTAAGATAGATTCTGTAGAGAAAAATTGTCTCACATGACACAATGTATCAATTTTCTTAGCAGCTGACCAGGCAATGGATTCAATATTAATCTTTTCACTTCATGTCAGCTAAGAACGTTAGCTTGAGAAGGTGTAATGAGTCACTTTCTTGGAGGTTAGCATCTGCCATGCTGGTGAAAGGCAGAGAGAGATCTCAGATGTTGCTTTTGTTATTATCATCTCAATGTTTCAGCTTTCTTTGGGACTGGAGTTTATCAGTGAAACGTTCTAAAAAAATTAACAGTAAAAGAAAAAAACAACTTTTTTTGACAAATATACTGAACACCTCAGCTCACAAACTGCAAACTTGAAGAAGGCTGTAGAATGGATCAACACAGATTCTGGTAACAACAAAAGTAACACAAAGAATGATGCTAATAATAAAAAAAAATCCTTGGAATGTTGGCTTTTCTAAAAATATCAACAGGTTTCTTTCTTACAGATTGTACACATGAAGAAGGCTGTAGAATAGTTGAGCTAAATATTGGGGTAACAATAAAAAGAATAGAGAGATAGTTAATGGTCTGAACATATATTAATGACTCTTCTCTAAATGACAAAAGAAGGTTGTAGAATAGATCTGCCAAAAAATTGTGGTAACAACAAAAGCATAAAAAAGAATATTGTTCAATAGTCTGAACAATTTTTATATTTATAATGACTCTTTTCAGAATGATTGAAGAAGGCTGTAGAATAGATTAGCCAAAATATTGTGGTAACAATAAAGAAATACAAAGAATAAATTTGATAGACTAACTCATGGAATGGTCAATCTAATTTATTTGACAAATAACAGTTAATTTTCTATTATTGTTGATGATAATATATCTTTATACATTTGCAGTTATGTAAAATACATGTAAATAATTTGTTTTTGCTTGGTTGTTGATTTTATAATAGCAAAAGGGAATAACTACTTTATATATATATATATATATATATATATATATATATATATATATATATATTAAAAATAATAAGAAATGATAGTAAGATTTATAATCCAGTGTTCTTAGCAATTATTTTTTAAAAAATAGTGCTTGATACAAATAGTAGAGCAAATTTATTTTCTTTTTAAAAATATGATTCCATCATGACACAGAAAATTCCTATGTTTCAAAACTGAAACTAAATTTATAAATTTAATTATAAAAATTAAACTTAAAATCCATAGTTTCGTTCCATTGTCAAGTGATGTTAGGAATAACTTTCTAACAAATTTACTTAATTTATAAGTGCAGACAATATTATTATTGAGTTAAGATTCAGGAAAATTCAATGTATTTTAATTTAGGGGTGGTTAGGTTTTAATTTCCCTAGACAACGTATGTATCCAATATATGTTACTTACAAAGTCAGATTAAGTTTAGGTAGGGTGGGGGTGTGTGCTAACAAACGTATGCATCTGTTATTCCGCGAGTTGTCTGCGTTTATTTTGGCATTTTTATTCATCCACTTTATTTATATTTTTATACACAAAGATTTTCTAAAAGGGCCATTTAAATATGTGTAAGTCATATTTTTAATATTTAAATTTTATTCTTACAGACTTAAAGTATCATTTGTCCTTCTAATAACTAACAGACTATACAGTATTTTTACAAGTAATAGAATTTAATTACTAATTCAGGATCAAATATAAAAATGTATGTTTCATCTCTCTTCTTTATTATTATTATTATTATTATTATTATTTTTTCAAAATTAATTATTACTTAAGGAAAATATTTGACAGTGCCTACAAAAAATAGCTATATCATTTCTTTGATGTAGTAAATTTTTATTTTTCAGAAACTTAGAAACTATAGAACCCAGTCTGTCCTACTATTTTACCCATAGCTGGAGGGAGAGGAAGAGGATTCATACCTTTCCCAAGGGTATTAGCACGTAAGTGGATGTAATGGATTCGACTGGAATTTAACTTGGCTCAGTGATTCCACAATCCAAACCGCTATCCATTACTCCACCGTGCCTATCTATATATATATATCATCAACACCATATTATATATATATATATATATATATATATATATATATATATATATATATATATATAACATATATAAGATTAGACACTAGAAGTGTTGAAACAAAATGGCTAGTGATTTAGTGATTTTATAACATACGAGCAGCATGGCCCGGCGTTGCCCGTGCTTGATTCAAAAATAGTACGACTAATACACCAATCGCTATCACTTGACTTAAAATATTTTTGCCCTTCCTTGCCTTTAGAGGAGTGCCCTTTGCCGTGCTGATGTTGTTACATGGCTTACTTCTTGCCTATACCACACTGCCAACTTTTTCTAAGCTCTATAGTAAACATTAAATCTGTTACGAAAAAAGAACTAAACAAAATGAACACAATATGATCAGCTTTAAAAAACTGGAAAAAACATTTTTAAGGATTGACCGATTGTCGATTTGCACTCTGTTTGCGGGGTGCTCAGAGTTGAAACTTCACATGATGACTCCCAATGGCCTCTTCATAAATACGCTCGGTTTTTGCTAAAAACTGACATGCGGTTCAGACGCAATCTGGGCGTATCGGTTTTTGGGTTTTATCGATTTTCTGCGCTGTTTAGGGGTCCGTGGTCATGAAACTTCTGGACAACACTTCTAATGGTAGACTCTAAGAGGGTGTCAAATTTGGTTGAAATGTGATCATTCCTTCGGTAAGCAGAATTTTTTTTGATTATCGATTTTTTGAACCTGATTCCAAACTCAAAAATCGGGTTCCGTCATGTCCTTACGGCAGCCATTTGCAAACTTGTGTTGAAAACCGCATCGAAATCGGGTGAGAAATGCGGCCTGGGCGAGGTAACAATGCCCACAACAGACACACAGACAGACAACATGAGAAATATAGATAGTAGATTTATGTTATAATTTTCGAATAAATTATATATATATATATATATATGGTCTGTATTCATACTTTTATCCACAAAAGGTAGCAAAAATGGTTTGCTTTTCTCTCTAAACATTGTTTGCTTACTTAAAAACACAATAAAGTTTCCAGCATTTTCTATGAAATAGAGATTAAGTAAAGATTTTTTGCATCTTCTCAAGCTAACATTCTCTGCTGACATGAAGTGGAAAGATTATATTGAATCAATTGGTAGGTTTGCTACTAGGATAGTTTGTTCCCTGTGTCATGCTAAACAATCTTTCTTGCCAGAATCTATTTTAGATATTTATGTCTACCTATGCATTGAATATTACTGCCAACATCTGGTTTAGTGCTTCTACTATATATCTGGAGATTCTTGATAAAATTCAAAGAAGAATCTGCAATGTTATTGATCTTGACATACCTTTGCGCTTTTAGGCACTTTCCCATTTCCATAACATGGCTTCTCTGTACATTTTTCTATAAATATTTTCATGACAGTTGATTTGTTGAACTTTTCTCTTTGGTATCTTGACTTTACAAATTTAAGTGTAGTACTAGATTGACAGTTAGGTCTCATCATGTTACTGTTGAAATGGCTAGATGTAACTGAGTTCCATATTAACATTTTCTTCTCTTGCATTTCTCACCTGTGAAATTCTCATTTGGCCTTCTTGCTTCTCTGTCAACTTTGATCTTCAAAAATTTAAATGTAATATCAATCGTTATCTTTTGTCTTCTTAATTCCTGTTCTTTTAATGTTCGCTTCCCTTAACAATGTTATCTTTTTCTCATATTCTTTCACACTCGGCAATCCCTTACTTGGGGGGGAAATGATTTAAAAAAAAAAAACAGAAAGAAAGATTGAAAATTATAGGGAATATGGTTCCAAGTTGGTTGATGTTTAGTGATTGCCAAGAAAAAAAATGACCAATTGTTTTAAATATATTTTCATTTTGTCTCATTGAACTTCATGGGCTTAGAAAATATACAATATCTTGAATTATAAATGATCATATTTATAAAAAAAATGTCTGAAATGTATTAGATTTGTAACCTTCAGCCAATGAGATAAGTTGCTGAACATCATGCAACCTTATTTATTTCTGAATGACATCACAGAGTGATTATAACCTCACCTTGTTGAATTATTGCCACTACAGGGACATCAGTTCTTTCTAGTGTGTTAGAAATTTTGACAATTCAAAAAGAAAAAAATGTGTATGTGACCCATATAGTTATCATTGTACCTAAAACTTTGTATTTATTCCAATTAAGTTCTTTAATTTTGGCATGTGAGTTTTGTTCATTGTTGATGTTATGATAAATGACCGTCCACTTTTAGTTTCTTCTCTTTCTCCATGAAATATTTGGATAAAGTTTCAAGATATTTTAAATCTCATGTGGCATGTAACTAAGAAAATGCCAGAAACAGTCTTTTGAACTGCAGGTAAAAAAAATTCTAGCTTGTCTTTTGGCAAAAAAGTGATTTCTCATGAGATTTGACAATACAAACCAGAAAGATTATCATGCATCAAAACTCATTTCTATTCAAAAACAAGAAAAAAAAAAGAAAACAAGCTCTCTCTCTCTCTCTCTCTCTCTCACACACACACACACACACACACACACACACACACACACACACACACACACACATAAATGTAATGCATGTGGACAGATGCATGTATGCAGAATGTAAATTTAAATTTACTGAAGTATTTTGCATGGAAGTATATATTTTATGAAAGCATGTGGATATTTATGTATGTATGTATGTGTGTGTGTCTGTATATATATATATATATATATATAGATGTGTGTGTGATATATATTTATCTGTGTATATATATATATATATATATATATATATATATATATATATATATATATGTGTGTGTGTGATATATTTATTTGTGTGTATGTATATATATATTATATAATGTGTGTGTGTTATGTTATTTTTGTTGTTTTTTAATAGAAATGAGTATTTATATATAAATTTTTGCATACTTCTGAGCACATGCACCATGTATAACATGTATTTCAAATATATTTACATAGGTTTATTCACACATCATATATGTGTATTTATACATATAATTTATACCTATGTAAACATATTACAGGTGCATATCTACACTGTTTATATTTGAACTTTTTTCTGCATCTTTGTTGCTATCATCACATTTCAGCCTTCCTCAGGTGCATATCAATCTGGGTAACTTACAGAAAATCCTAATTTTGATCCTTTATTTAATCTACAGCAGTGGGTCCTTTATTTAATCTGCAGGACAATGCCTAGTGGATTAAAGCATTGGTTTGTGAATTTGGTGAGATAGTGATTGTAAGTACAATCTCTGGTTCGGGTGGTCTGAGCAGTACTAAAAATAAAAATTAGCATTGAAATGAGAACAGTCCATCCTTGTAGATTAAATAAAGGATTCAAACTGGAATTCTCAGTAGGTTACCCAGATGACGTATTGTAGCTATTTATACTATTTACATAATTTGGACTGTTGTCCTCATGTTTATTGCCATATTCACAACACTTTGGCAGTTGTACACTACAGCCTTCTTCAGGTGATATATGTTAGAATTTTGAACCAAACCCTTTATTTAGTCCACTGGGGTAGATTGTTCTAGTTCCACATGCCATGCCTTTTCTGGATATCTCAGTTTCATTTATTTTCCTTTAGTAACTCAACTCTCCAAGTTTTTGTTCTCTCTGCTGTGACCAGGGATTGAACTCACAACTCTTTGATAAAAATCAATTTTTGGTTTACTTCAAACAACAGGCCATATGTCCTTGTGTTACTAAAGGAAATTAACTGAAACTGAGATATTCAAAAAAAGGCATCGTATGTGGAACTGGAACAGTCTACTCCCGTAGACTAAATAAAGGATTAGCATATCACCTGAAGAAGACTGGAGCATACAACAGCCAAAACATCATGAATATGGCAATAAAGATGAGGACAACAGTCTGGATGATGTAAATAGACACTAAGATATTGATCATATTTTCTCACATTCTGGAGGTTGTAAGAGTGAGAATATATATACTCAGTATCTTATAATAAGGAACTCAATATCTTATCATTTGTGTAATCCTCATGAAATATTTGGATATAGTTTCAAGATATTTCAAAACTTGTGTGTCATGTCCATGTCACTAAGAAAAATAGCAAGAAGAAATTTTTTTTTTTATTTATTTATTTTTTAAGCATTTCACCCCAACCAAGGTAGGAAGCCACTAGCATGCAAGGGGTTACAGAGAGTTGGAGTGAGAGCAAATAGGATTGATAGAGGAAAGGATGAAGAGAAGGATAGGGGATAGATCAAGGCATCTGGAGACATTGATTGACATTACATTTGAATAGTTGGAGATTATAGCTATCAGGGAAACAAGAAAAGGGGAGGGAGTTCCACAGGTGAGAAGTGCGAGACATGAAGCTATTGGAGTAGAAGAGACGGCTACATTTAACAGTTTCAACAGTGAAAGGGTGTGAGCGAGATGCCAGCCTTGTAGAATTCTTAAATTCATGAAGTCTGGGAACCAGTGAAAGCAGCTCATCGGAGCAGTTACCATGAAAGTATTTGTAAAAAGACAGAAGGAGACGATGGCATGTCTGTGAGAGAGCGACTGCAGATGAGATGCCAGATCAGGGCCAATTACATTGCATATCCGTCTCTGGATCTTGAGACAAACAAAAGGGGCACCGGACCATATATGGCAGCAATACTCCATTATTTCTTTATCATAAGAATCTGAGTATCTTATCACACTTACTGACTGCAGATTGTGAAACAACAGCATCAACAGCTAAGTGTCCACATGAAAACTCAAGTTGTGGAAAGCATTAACACATAAGTGTTGTTTTATTCATATTTCATATTTGCCCTGTTTTGTATATCTTCTATATTTTACATTGGTCACTGTTTTTATAGCCTCCCTAGTTGGCAATTTTAGTGTATATTCATCTGAGTGACTTATCTTCTAAAAATTTAATCAAAATATGTCATATAGGAAGAAAATGAGTAACTACTGACACCGAGGTTTGAGCGTGACACTCTGGACTTATTGATGTAACAGAATAACCTGTCACCCCCATGAGTAACTACACTATAGGTAGGTACAAGTTAATGGACTACAGAGACTAGATGGGATCTGTTGAGTATGACTCACTTACATGAGAAGTAACAACCTTCCAATTAGCAGCACTCACTACTGGATTGTCTTGCGATAACTTTGTGCATAACTGTTACTTTTATTCTTATTGTACTGGTTTTTACAATAAACCTTTACTTATTTTATCCTCCTTGTTTTTCAAGTATATATTCCTATTTGCATGGAATATAACACTTATGAATATATGTTTTCTGCCAGGTGTATAAATAGCGATGTCAGGCTACTGACTGCAGGGACTATTCAGTGGAACTATCCAGTCGAATTAGTGTGAATTATTGTGTATTGATGATTTGAGTTTTGATTTAGGATTTACTGGACATTAAGCTGAGCTGTGCTACTAACAAGGTATTCACTGAAATGGTTAATTATCTTTAGTTGACTTTTACTTCTTTGTTATTGTTAAGTATTTATTTGTGGTTGTAATTAAATACTGTTTTATCTTAACATTGAAGTCTCAAGTTATACTTAATTATTAACAGCCACCGTATATCATAAAAAGAATGAAACAAGCAATTTGCTTTACATCAGAAGCAGGAGTCTAGTAAATAGGATGCAAACAATGCCCCCACCCCAAAATACATTGGCAAATCATCAAAAATTTCAAGAAAATACAAACATAAGAAGGACTCAAATTTAAACGCAACACTCAGTGCTTTGGTATTCCATCAAAACCTTCATGGTAACAATTTTGGCGTAGAAAATGCTGTTTTGTTAAAAGATGAAGTTAATTCACTCAGATGAATATACAATGAAAGTGCTGCAATCTATGAATTCCCTGTAGTTAATATATGACCCTGCTTCTTTGTCCCCATGCCTGAGAACAGACGTCTTCATCTTGCTTTCTTCATAGAATTGCAGTCATGAAAAAGAACTGTCACTCATCAGTACTTTCGATACAGAGACTAGATCAAGGCCATACTGAAGACCTGTAATATCTTAGCCAACCTCAAAAATCAGTTGGTGATCTGTCTGTATAGATGCTATTCAAATGACAAAAGCAAGGTATGTCCGAGCAGGAACACCACCACATACAGAATCCTTCCTCTACTGCCATCCAAGGTTACTTTCACATAACCCAACTTCACAAGAGATCCCACCTATGATGAATAGAAGTGGTTGACTTCATTTGAAAGGTCAATCTACAAAATCTGGATCCAAATCTGACTTATGCTAGCTAATGCAACAACTCTTTTTAATAGTGACCTAAAAAGATTTCTGGCAAAGTTGCATTTCTAGTAGCTTTACATTTGAGAGTCATCTGTTGATACTGTGGGATTACCTCATGTTGTCTGCCAGGGGACTTCTCTTTATGCCTGATAGGTGGCATTGTATTAAACAGTATATAAAGGAAAAGCACAGGATTATCTGGCTTTTCTCTCCTTACTGATAGAATGTTGTAGGGTAAAACATGTCTCGTTTTCTCTTCTGGGAATTTCTTTGCTTCCAGAAAACAATGTGGTGAATTGTACACAACATAGCATAAGAAATTCCAACAACTTAAGACTATTATGTCTTATTACTACGAGGTGGAAACAAGCAAGAGAAATAAGATGAAAGAAAGACGAGTTAAAAATTAATAATAATGGCAATGTTTAAGACTAAGTTGAAAAGACCTATTTCCTTTCATTCCTCAAAATTGGGAAATTTTTGCAATTTAACTAAAAAGAATTCAACTTCTTTATGATCCAAATAAAAGATCTTTCTTCAAAATATTTTATGTTATTGTCTGACCAAAGCACATTTGAAGGAAAAATGAAATCCAAAACATATGAATTAAGAAAATATCTGTGAGTAGAAATGCAGTATGTTAACTAAAGGAACTAGTGGTTGCTGATTAAGGTCTTCGTTGTCTGCTTGGCAATCTGGTGAATTCATCACAATGTCGACATATATATGTGTACATTTATAAAGACAAGCACATACCAGCTAGTCTTAAGAAATGCACATTAATATCCTGTTGTTGTAAAGTGATATGCCCACATCCTACACGTTGTAAATCCAATTTATTTAAGGTCTTGTTCTTTTCAGCAGTTACTATTTCCTATAGAACATTCCCATGGGAATTAGAAAAGCAGTTTGGGGCTTAAAAAAAGAAAAGAAATTTGTATTGTAATGATTCAATTTTCGTTTGAGAGTAAGTGTCTTTTTTTTTTCTTTTTTTTTAACTCTAACATAAAAAAATGGTGCATTATGAGATTTTTTGCTTTGTCAGTGTAATGAAGAATAAGTCAATTTCCCATTCAATTTACAACTTAATAATTTGTGGTCTGCATTTGTGTCCAACCTGATAAAAAAATTATCTGATTCATTTTTGTGGTTGTGTTTGTGAACAAAAACAAAAGTGATGAGATTTTAATTTGAATAATACCATTAAAATGTTTTAACTTAAAGAACTAAGAATAAAGCAATTTTGAATCCAAATTGCAACTTGTGGGGTCTGCATTTGTGTTCAAACTGATAATATTGATTTGATTTCTTTATGCTCGTTTTTCTTTTCTTTTTTTTCTTTTTTTTTTTTTTTTTTTCAAAAGTTGAAATGAAACTCATATTCACACTGAAAGAAGAAAAATAAAAAATTACTAACTGTGAGTGTGAGATGAAATAATGGTATCCAGGAAATAATCATATCATTATTTTTTAAAATTGTATTTTTTTATTATATAATTTTATTGAGAAATATTTAAAAATTTAATAAAAATATCATTATTTCCTAGGTATGCAAAAATCCTGTACATTTCCATTCTTTATTATAAAAAAATACTCTTTATATATTTTTCTATAGGTTTCACTATTTTACATTTGATTGATTGATTGATTCATTCATTTTCTATGGTTTATCGACCATTTGCAGGTTATTTAAGGCCAGAAAATATTTTTAGATTGTAATTTTTTTTTTAATAGTTTAGTAATACATGTCTTACTAATTAACCTATAGCTGGGGGGAGAAGAGGTGGATTCATACTTAATCAGAATTTGATAAACAAATAAGGAATTATAATGTGGCTATAAATGGGGGATCAATTCTATATCACCATCAATATATAAACTGATCCATCACTTTGTGGCAATGGTAGTTTCTACATATTTCTATTCCAGAGACTGTAAATAAATCTAAAAGACATGTATGCATAGCAAATCAGTATTTTATTGATTGATTGATTCGTTTTCTACAGCTTATCGAGAAATTATATTGGGGATATAAAGTGGGAGATCAATTTTATATTAAAATCGATATATGATCTGATCCCTCACTTTTTGATCAAGATAATTTCTATACTTCAGAGAATTTAAATAAATCTAAAAGACATGCCTGTGTAGCTAATCCGTATTTCAGTAATTGATTCATTTTCTACGGCTTATTCACCCTTTGCAATTTAAGGGTAGAAAATATTTTTAAATTGTCATAATTTTTTTTTTGAGATAATAATGGTTTAGGGATACATATCTTACTAATTACCACATAGCTGGTGGGAGAATAGGTGGATTCATACCTTTCCCAAGGGTATTTGCATGTAAGTGAATATAACAAACCCAACTGGAATTAGTACTTGACTCTATGATCTCCAATTCTGAGCCATTATACATTACACCACCCACATGTTCAAACTTTCAGCACCTGGTATTCCCAAGCAGTCACCCATCTAGGTACAGGCCAGTTTCAACATTGCTTAATATGAGAGCTGGTGTTTCAACAGAATATAGTCCTAAGCCATACCATCTGTACATCCAAGCTTACAGCACCTGATATTCCCAAATAGTCACCCACCTAAGTACTGACTAGGCTCAATGTTGTTTAACTTTCAGTGATCATACAAGAACCGGTGTTTCAATGTGATATGGCCATAAGCTTAATAGAATAAGAGCAAGTCGAATGAACTGATGAGAATTCAGAGAATATTATGAAATATTCTATTTAGAATGGGAAGATCTTCTTTCATTGTGTGATATGTCAGCTTTTGAAAGGACAGCTTTTCATTAGATATTGTAAACTAAATAATACTATTTATAATTTTTTAAAAGTGAAAAGGAAAGTGCTTTTATTTTGTGATATCTACTTGATATTAGCAACCATCTCAATGACTTAATCTTGGAATTACTGGACAAAGACATTTTTTTTCTAGCTTAGTAAATAATATTAATGCATTCAACATGAAATTGGTACTGCTCGTTTCTTTGCTAGAAAATGCAAATTTGGGCCATGAAGATGTAAGATTTTCAATTCATGAAGATTTTGTTTCTCTTAGAAAATGCAAATTTGGGCCAGTTTCCACACTTAATAGCAATTTTGCAAAATATATTAAAAAAGAATCAAGTTATTGCAGGAGACATTTGGAATCTATTTACAAGAATTTGTTTTTGAAGAAGACTGCGTACTTGCTTTCATAAACCTATTTTCATTTTGTGAACGAAAAATCAGGATGATGCCTAATGACCTTGAGATAGAACGTGTTGACTTTAATTCATTATTGAAAATTAATTCAATGTGCTTCTTTCAATCTGAGATGCTTCCAACGTTATTAATTCCAGGCAATCGTTATGCGGTGAATATTTTCTAGAACTAACGAAATATTTAAAAGAATTTTATTTGCTTTTGTTTTGGAACAATGTACAGGTGTGAAAAAGCATCTTCAGTTATTTAATTAACACCAAAATGAAATTGCATTTGGCTGATCAAAATTTAAAGAATTCTCTGTTGCTTTCAGTGACAAATTTAACTCTAAATATTAAAAATGTTGCCAAAATTAAAACAAAACTTAAAAGTCTCATTATGGGAAGTAATTCTGATCTTGAATTTATATTAAATCAAGGATCATATAAAAATACTAAATATATTTGTATATATATATATATATATATATATATTACGATGAATCATTCATACAAAAAGTAGATTAGTAAAGTTAATGATATAAAATGGCGAAATCCCTTTGCAAATTTTAAAGGTACATTAACCTACAAATCGCGCGATGAATGTTATGATCCCGTTATTAAAAATTATAAGCTGCATAAGGTCTTTCTTTAATATGCAAGTACTTTCAACTGTACATTCAGTCATCCTCAGGCATGGAAATTATTTTGTTTTTGGTAAAATTCAGGTAGCATCCAAGACGAAAAATTAAATGCGAATAGAATTTGTTTTTTTGTTGTTTTTTTTTAAATGTGTTATTGTTAACGGATACAAACTTTTGGAGCATGCAGTTGCAACACTATGGTTGAATTTTTTGAACATTTAAGAGAGTGGGGTTGTTTTTTTTACTATTATGGCAGTTTGAGAATTTTTTTGTTGTAGGAGTTTATCAGTCAATGTGGCATTGTTTGTGAAGGGATTACACCATTTTATATCATTAACTTTAATAATCTACTTTTTGTATGAATGATTCATTGTAATATAAATTGAACTGCACCACATATTTGCTATATATATATATATATTTATGTAGAATTAATAGCAATAGAAGATTTGTATGGCAAATCCTGTCTGCAGAAAATCTGATGCATGTAATATAAAATGTTGGTCAGCTCTGTCCTATAATTAGCTTATCCAATAAAAATGGCTATATATATATATATATATATATATATATATATATATATATATATATATATATACACACACACACAAGTTCAGTTTATAGAAAAAGAAAAAAATAATGTGATTTTGGCTTTTTGAAAAATAATATTCATAAAGAATTATCCATATCGGTTATGAATTTTAACAAATACAAGTGATATCTGTGATAGACTGGTGGAAATTTTTCAACATATAAAATAAGCAGGAAATTTTTTTATTCCTGGAACAAAAGAATTTTGCTGCAGAGAAAATTCTTTAAAAAATAGCATCACATATGAAATGGAAACAGCAAATCCCACCACTGACATTACCTTCAGCCTATTACTTGTTTTGGTCCATGAAACAATTTTTCTCTGACCAATGAGTTCAACAAGTTGAAAATATCCAATCATTCTTTTATAAGACACAATTTAGCTAAAGCGATTGTAGACAACCAATGAAAATATTTGAATCATTGTTGAATAATAACATCAAATTATATGACTGCAAATCTCGGAAATTTTTGCAACAGTCTCAGAATACATGACAAAGATTTAAATAACAAAACTGAAATTTTGTGTTTGATACTTTTTAAATTCAACTGGGTTTTTCCTTTTTATCTATAACTCCAGAAAAAGCATTAATGCTGTTAAATATTTTGAAAAAGTTTCATTCACAATGTTGTGTGTCACAACAAATTTAACAAAGATGTATCAAGTGTAGGAAAGATAATGATAGCTGTAAATGATGAATTCAATAAATATCTTCATCAAATGGTCAGTTTCCCAGCAACGTGGAATGAAGATAGTCTTCTGACCAAACCCTTGTGTCAGTAAGTCCAGAAGAAAAAAATCAATAACGTCCTGGATAGAAACAGCGTGTGTAAATATCATGTCTCAAACTAGTCCAAAATAATAATCTTTACATAAATTTCTTCATGTTAATTTGTTCACAATAAAGAGCTAATTGATATGACTTTACAAAATTTATATATTTCATATTTACTCTCAAGTTTACCCATGCTATCAAAAATGATTGCATATTTTGTTGAGTTCTCAGTATTATTAGGTTTTAACAAGTGAGTCTTCAAATACAGTTTTTCCAATTATTATATTAATATATGGTAATTCTGGGGGATCGGTTTATTAATTAATAATTATAGAAAACAGATCCCCCACTTTACGTCCAGTAGAATCTTATATTCATTGACCCATGCCATCAAAAATACTAGTATACCTTGTTAAGAACTTATCATTAGAAGGTTTATATATAAGTATTTAAATATATTTTTCCAATATATAGTAATGCTGAGAGAATCACTTTATTACTTAATAACAATATAAAACTGATCCACCACTTTAGAATACAGTAGAATCTTATATTCATTTACTCATGTCATATTTTGTTAAGGCCTTACAATGATTAGATGGTTTATATGTGTATGTCTTTAAGTATTTTTCTAATTCTTATTTTTGTACTTCATATGAAACATACTCATCAAAATAAATGTGATATGGACTGTAAAAAAAAAAAGAGTTTAAAAATAAATGAAGCCTTTATCATAAAAGACAAAAAAGTAACCCTTAAGAAAATGACAGTTTTTGGAAACTAAGAATATATCTACATTTCAGCAACTATTATACCATTTATAATAGCACAGCAAAATTACTTGAAAATTGCTTATAGATTAGCCAAAAGTGCTTGGAATGAACAATCATTTAGACAATTTTACACTCCCTAAATCACAAAAAGAAAGGTCATGTTTGCATACAAGAAAAATATAATAAAAAACTTAAGTACCTTATTAATTATTTTTAATTAAATATGTATATATTATACATATAATTACTTTTTTTTTTACTTGAGTTCATCCAATTCAAGGCTTGGAGTCACTCAATATAGAAGCTTACTGAGTGATATAAACATAAAAGGAGGAAATTAGAAGTGAAGATTATAAGGATATGGTGGATGGATAATGAATGACCCTAGAATTGAAGAGATTAAGAGTGTTGTGTTCAGGAAAGCATCCACATTTCTCAAAGTAGCATCTCTTAGGAAGAAACTTTCTGAGTGGAACATTCTTCTTAAAGGAGTAAGTAAGAAATGTCATGGTTGGTGTAGAGTGATTAATTTTACAAATTTGTTGTGAGTTAAATCTGGCAATTTCTGGGAACCTCACAACCTGAACTCATTACACCAACATACACGTTTGTGTGTGTATATCTTTCAACAGATTATTTGGAAGGTAAATTATGTGTTAAATAAAAAAGTCATCACAAGCACTCTGTCTCAACTTTATGCCTTGTTTAAAATTTGCTGAGTAAATATTAGTATGGCTGCTTAACTTGTATAATATGATTTTTTTATTTGTAATATGACATTTAGCCTTGGTTAAACAAGTGCAGAACTTCACTTGCCCCTGGACATTCAACAGCCTTTCAATGATGGCTCAAATCCAGACGCCAGCCGACATGCTGGCAAAATCAAACAATGAAACAGTACCTGGTACAGGAAGGCGTGAATAATGTTTGAGTTTGCCCAAAGAATACAATTGCTCTGAAGAGACGTTTGAATTAATGCCACACTTGAGGTTTATAAGTGGTTGTCATATTTTATTCTTTGTACTTTTTAAAGTTATTGTTTTTTTTTTTATAATGATGAAGTTTCTTTATTTTTTCATTTGTTAATAACTTGATTGTGATTTCAGATAATGGGTAGTTTGTTGGCAATGAAATCATTAATATATTATAATCCATAATGTAGGCTGTTTTAACAAGACTCGTTATTGCCGCTTATTTGATATGTTAATGTACACAGTTCATGTGTAGAAAGAATAAATGGTAAAAGGCTTTTATTTTAAATAGAGATTTTTCAGAAACATTTTAAAAAAATGACAATAGCGATTTTCCTTCATTCAAAAACAACGAATTAGCTAATCAATATTTCTGTTAACATCAAAATTATTTATTTTTTTTCGTCTTTTCTGGTCAAAAGGAGTTTGTAAATGCTTAGTTAATCCACAAGCGTCTTTTTCATTGATTCAACCACAAAATGGAAATGAAAACACACTTTTGCTTAGGACCACAAAGAGACAGTTGATATTTCTGAGACACATAATGAGAAAAGATGACTTGGAGAATTTAACACTCACAGGACATATCAAGAGCAAGAGGGTCAGATGGAAACAGCAAGTAACATATCCAAAAAGCTTGTGCACATGAATGGCAGAATATGACTGGGAGGGATAGTAAAAGAACAAACATTACTAAGAGCTACAAAAGATAGGAAATTGTGGAGAACCATAACTGCCAGCTATGACAAGACAGAAATATGACAATTTTAGTTAGCAGATGAAACATATGGGAGATATGATATACAGATCAGTATATGAAACTTATATGTGTAATTGAATGACAAACTGGAAAAATCTCCTAAGTAGGAAACTAATACTTAACATCAGGAAGAGAGAGTTCAGGTTTCTAGGGCACATAATGAGGAAAGAGGGCTTGGAAAATCTGATACTCATGGGACAGATAGAAGGAAAGAGGGACAAAGGAAAACAACATATAACATAATTAGCTTGAGGAAATATATATGTGTGTGCATGTGTGTGTGAATAATTTTTAATGAAACATACACATGTATTTAATATATTTTCTGTTTATACATTATTTTTTTATAGATACAATTTATTTAAATAAATGCTGTGTTTTTTTTAATAAAACAATATTACATTTATTGGTCTGAATGTTTATAGAAAATATCTGCTCTCTGACTGGAATTGAACCTGTATTCCTATATGGAAAACATCATTTGATCTGATGTGCTATACCATTCTACAAAGAAGCATCTAGTTAGCAAAGTATGAATTACTGGTTTTAAATACATAATTGATTTTTCTCAATTGATCATATCTTCTCACAAAATGTATCTTAGCCTTAATAATGACAACATATACTGAAATTGATTAAGTCTGATTAATTTAGTAATATATTTATTTGATATATTTTCTGTTTATTTGTATTATATAATTAATACTGTTTAATTAAAAAAAAGAGCATTTACTTAAATAAATTGTATCTATGAAAGAATAACATATAAACATAAAATATATTAAAAATCATTGGATTTAATCCATTTCCTTATATATATATATATATATATATATATATATATATATATATATATATATATATATATATATATATTTTGTGTATTTAGGCAGCAAAAATCTCCTTTAGGCATATCTGATTAATATATATATAAACACACACATTAGAAATAGACTAAATATGTTTCCCAATTAATAATAAAAACAAAAAATAACAACACATCTCAAATTGATGTACTATGAAAACTAAAAAGTCTAGCATGACATCACCGCATAAAGATATGACACTTAAAAACCAACATAGAAACACAATGAATATACATAGGAACAGAGCCTATCAACACATACAAACACACACATACAAAACCGTTTGATAATGGTTTATGAAAGTGCTCAAAGAGCATAGGACAATTTATGCTCAAATTCTATCTGGAAAGTAAAAGAATGGACTGAACTGTAGAAAAATTAAATAAAAAGTTTGAACAAAAACCTTTCATTGGTTCCTGCATAAAGGAAAAAATTAATTAGAATGTGCATAAATTAAAAATAACTGCCTAGATATATTTGTGCATATGGGGCTGAGTGGTTAGAATATTTGCTTTTCAACCATGAGAACCAGGTTCAAATCCCACCAAAGTTGATTTGTCAGGAAATTGCCTTCTTGATGTTATCAGCTTGGAGAGTTGATCCCAATGTGTGATACGTTTAGTTTGTTAAGCCATATCACAGGTTGACATAATCCTTGTGAGAGAAATTGGGTAGTCATTGAAGTCATCGATGATTGTGCTAGCATGAAGTCAAAAGTCATCGTGTCTGAGGGTTTAAGTGTACCAGCCTTGTACAAACTATTGATCATGCCAGCTGATATGCTCTCTCTAGAAAATACAACTAAGATATGCACAGCATAGTTGCAGTACAGACTACAAACAAATATCCCTGAGCAAGCATCTGCAGTAGGGATTGGCAAGCCGTCTGAGGAGACGGGTGTGCTTGGAAAACTAGTAGCCAGATATTTTGTGTGTATGGTGTGTATGTTTACTTACATGTATATCTGTGTGTACATGTGTGTGTGTGTAGAGGGAGGGAAAGACACATGCACACAAACCCGGAAGCCCTTAAAACAAATCTTTTTTTTCAGTTGATCTTCACACTTCTTATCAAGCACTTATAAACTGATAAAAATGTTTCATATTCAGATGAGAGCAGTATCCGAATAAAAGTATGTTGCCGTATCTTTTCATGTGCATGTTTACTGGTCATTGAACTCTCGTGCATTTGACTTCGATATTATTAGCTTTCAGCTTTTCTGCCGAACCTGTCCTCACCATATTGCCTTTTCTTATAATCTTTCTTGGCACAAAGACGTGCCACCAAAATGGATTGTTTTATTTTCAGAATAAAGGAAGCCAGGATTAAAATAATCTACTTTGATCTGGCGTAGATTCATAGAAAGACCTGCTGTCGATATTGTTCTTCATCTGATTCCTTTCTCATTTCCTCTTTACTTTCACTTTCACTTTTCTCTGTCCTTCTCATCCTTTGCACTGTCTTACTTTTTATCATGTTCTTGTATTTTTGTCTGTTTTCACTCAAGACTTTCTTTCATCTTGAGAATTTCTCCGCATCTTCATTCATTGTTTCCCTATTTAGCTTCTTAAAAGCTTTCTTTTTCAATGCTAAATTCTTTTATTTCTTTTCTGTCCTGTTTTCTTTTTGTTTTTAATTTATTTTTCTTTTCTTTCTTTCTTTCTATTCTCTCTCACTTTCTTTCCTCTCTCTTTCTTTCTTTCTTTCTATTCTCACTCACTTTCTTTCCTCTCTCTTTCTTTATTTCTTTCTTTCTTTCTTTCTATTCTCTCCCTTTCTTTGTTTGACTTACAACCACATCATAGTTAAACATTAGTTCCCATACAATCACTGAAGTTAAGCAACATCAAGCCTGATCAGTACTTAGATGAGTAACCACTTGGGTATACTAGGTGCTGTAAGCTTAGATGTGCAGGTGGTGTAATGAATAATGGCTTGGAATAGGAAATCTGAGAGCCAAGCTCCAATTCCCATTGGGTTTGTTATATTCACTTACACCTCTTACAATCCACTTCTTTTCCCCTCAGCTATGGATTAATTAGTAAGACTTATATCACTAAATCATTATTATCTCCAAAAATAAATTCTTACAATCTAAAAATATTTTCTGGCTTTAAATAACCTGCAAAAATTGATAAACTGTAGAAAATTAATCAATCAATCTTTCTTTCTTTCTATTCTCTCTTTTTCTTCCTTTCTTTCTTATTCTCTCTCTTTTTCTTTCTTTCTTAAAAAATTATTTCTTGTTCTCTTTGATATCAAAGAAAACATGCTTTGTTAATCCTCAATAAATCAATTGCATATGCAATAAGTTAATCCTCCTGTTAGTCTGAATATTGACAATTGACCAAATGAAATATTTTCAATATGGCTGCCAACATTTTATAGAAGCCACCACCTGGTGGCACTAAACAACAACCAAAAGGCAAGGGCAATAACAATAACACTAACATACTTGATGATAATTTGTAATTTGCCACAAGGGGCTAAGACATGGTTTCTGAGTTTTTGTAACTACTTAAAATTTTCCTCAAGAGTAAAAAGAAAAGAATTTAGTAGCTAACAAGAAAAATACCAGATGAAACAGTGCATTGTGCACAGGTGGAAGAAATTACAGCACTCTGGATATGTGTTTCAGTTTATTCTTGATTAAAAGTACAGGGGATATAGCTGGATTCCAGTAAACGTTAAAATATACAGATCAATACATTCCCAGGTAGCAACATGAAACATTTTTCAACAGTGTTCAATTCCTTTATCAATGCATTGTATATCCTCCTTGGGTGTTAATACATGCCTGTACTTTTATGTGTATACAGTTGTATAGATAGCAAATACCATATTTCAGTATTCCATGCTTATGGCACATGTTGATGCAATGCAGCAAGAATTGCAGGTGGGCTAATTGAAAGAGTCAGGAGTTGTCCCATCATGTCATATACATGTTCAATGGAGGTGTGATTTGTTGATTGTACTGACTTCAGTAAAGTTCTTGAACATTTTGTAGAGTATGTTGAGTTGCAGTCATCTTGTGAACAAGCATCAATCCTACCAGAATATCATATCACCTTTGTGTTGCAGGAATCTCAGCAGAACAGGTTGAAGAATATTCTGGCACCATTACTTCCACAAACACCAAAGGCAGGTGAGAATTTTAATTTGTGGCACCACACATCACACCACCAAAATGAAACTGCTCTCTATTAATCATCTTAAAGAATGTTTTTTGCTTGTCATCAGCATGGCTGATGCTAACCTCCACAAGAACTACTTACTGTTTCTGCTTGGTCTCAGGTTTTCTGCTGATATAGAGTGGAATGATTATATTGAATCAATTGTAAAGTTTACTGCTAGGAAAGTTGGTCCACAATGTCATGCTAGATAATTTTCTCATGCCAGAATCTGTCTTGTACATGTATAAGTCTGCCATTTGTCTGTGCATCGAATATTGCTGTTACATTTGGTCTGGTGCTTCTGTTTTATATCTAGAGATTCTTGACAAAATTCAAAGAAGAATCCACAATATTATCAGTCTCTTGTCCACCACTGAAACATAGCTTCCCTGGCTTTTTCTATAAATATTTTTATAGTAATTTTTCTGATGAGCTTTCCTTGTTGGTACCTTGAGATCATGAATTTAAAGGCAGTACTAGATTGGCAGTTAAGTTTCATAATTTCACTGTTGAAATTGCTAGTTGTAACCATAAGTTCTGTGCTAATAGCTTCTTTTCTTGCACTTTCCTTTCCTCACTTGTGGAACTCTATTACGACTTCCTGCTTTCCTCTCAACTACAATCTTTAAGAATTTAAATGCAATGTCAAATGTCATCTTCAGTCTCTGTGAATCCTGTTTTGTTGTCCTCCCTGTTTCTTTCACTCTCAGTAACCCATTGCATCCTAGTGGTTTTGATTCCCTTGCCTGGGATGAAATGATAAAAACAAAAACTATCGTTCCCTAGGTATGCTTTGCCTACACAAATGACATTAAGTCAAATCTCAATTACTTAATACAACAGAATGTCATTTAATCCCCCATGTGATGCTGATTTATACCCATATCAAGTTGAAGCACCAGTTCTGATACAACCAATGAAGTTAAGCAGCGTCAAGCCTGGTCAGTATTTAGATAACTGATTGATTAAATGTTTGCATGGAAATTAGAGGGTCAAGTTACAATTCCAGTATGTTTTGTTATATTCACTTACATGCAAATACTATTGAGAAAGGTATGAATCTACCTCTTCTCCCCTTAGCTATGGGTTAATTAGTAGGACTTGTATCAGTAAATCATTATTATCTTCAAAAATTTCTTATAATCTAAAAATATTTATTGGTTTTATTTCATGTTCCCCACAAATTGCAGTCGGGTTCATTATATCCACTTTTGTGCAAATACTCTTGGCAAAGGTATGAGTCCACCTCTTCTCTCTCCCCAGCTATGGGTTAGTTAGTAGGACTTGTATCAGTAAATCATTATTATCTTCAAAAAATTCTTATAATTTAAAAATATTTATTGGTTTTATTTCCTGTTCTCCACAAATTGCAGTTGGGTTCATTATATCCACTTTTGTGCAAATACTCTTGGGAAAGGTATGAATCCAACTATTCCCCCCAGCTATGGATTAATTAGTAGAACTTGTATCAGTAAATAATGATTTTCCCTAAAAAAAAAAAAATACAATCTAAAAATATTTTCTGGCTTTAAATGTAAGATAAGCAGTAAAATAAAAATCAATTAATTAAACTCCAGGTGAACCTCTTCATGACACCATTGAACACAGGCACAGGAATATTGTGGTATAAGTTAGAAGAATGCATGCCTGTAGTTCTGTTGCAAGATTGTAATTCCCAGTGATCTGTATTGACACTCCCACGGACAAATTTACTCTAATCCAACATTCTTAGATATTCTCTCTTTTTTTTGTTTTTAAACAGTAAGTGAATAGAATCATATTCTAATCTCAGAGAAAGTATAAAAAATTCCCTCCCCACCAAAAAAAAAAAAAAAAAAAATTTGACATGTATCTTCTTTAGATAAAAAAAAAATGACTTTTACTCTCTCACTTTCTCTAAACTTGGAACTAAGTTTAGATAATTTCTTTAAACAAATCTTATATCCCCTTATTGGGATAAACATTGACTGCATGCTATAAAGAGTCTGGTGTGTTTTCATACAGAAAAGGTAAATTGAAACACAGACTTGAGTTTATCTCTTTACAAGAAACATTGCACAAAAATCTGCAGGTTTTGTAGGTTATCTGAAGGTGATGAATAAATTCTATTAAAATCTTTTGCAGCACTTGATATAAAATCTTATCAAATACCAGAATTTGTAAAATGGTAAACAAGAATTTTGAGTGTTGCTATTAAAAAAGCAAGAACTATTTTTAAAACTAGAAATACCCACCAAAATTTTGTGTTTTTTTAAATTGAATCTTCTGAACACTATTTACATTATTCGGACTATTGTCCTCATCTTTGTCGCCATATTTATTACGTTTCAGCCGTTGTATGCTCCAGCATTCTTCAGGTGGTTGGAATGTCAAACTGAACCCTTTATTTTGCTCACTGGGGTAGACTGTTCTATTTCCACGTGCCATGTTTAATAGATGTCAGTTATCTCCAAGACACATGACACAGTGGATAAAGGTGTTGGTTAGATCCAATGACAGGACCCAAACAGTGTGAGTTTAATACCCGGTTAAAAGAGAATTAACAGGAGATAACTGATAACTAATATCCATTTCTTTCATTCATCCTCACAATGAAACAGGAAAGGCTCATTATTTATGTGTGGTAATGGCAAGGCATAACATACATGCTAATCAATTAAGGAACAAGCAGAATTATAATATATTATCATTATATATTATACATTATACACTGGGCCAGCTACGTAAAACAATTATACACCTTTATTGAGAAGATCGTTTAACAATATGATTTTATTAGTAGTATCTGTTGAACTTGAGGATTGGTAAATAAGTTGTTGTGTTTTTGTACATGTTATGTAACAGAAGATATGCTGCTTTAACCAGCTTGAAACTGAAAAAAGGCCATGGAAAATTATTTGGCCTATGAAAGATCTAAGATGATAAAATTGTTATGAGTCCTGATAATGAAAATAAAATATAAACAAAGCTAAAAAGAATTCAAATTAAAATAAGGCATTTACACTTTCCTTTAAAACCCTTATATCTTTTTTCTCTCTCTCTTTCTCTAAACTTTTCTTTCTATACCCCTCTCAACCTACAAGAAAGCAACCCTCAAATAAAAAGATGAAGAGGAAAAGACTAAACCAAGCCAAAAACATGAGAAGTTTGCAGGAGCCAAGCCTACTTATTTGTGACTAAAAAATATCAAAAATCGGGGAGGCTCCACACATAACTTCTGTTATAAAAAACAATTAAAAAGAAAGGAAAGTTGGAAAATAAAATAATTTGGCCAATCAGAAAAATTGACACAAAGACACTTTCTGATGATTAGCTGAAACCAAAGTTCTCACCATAAACTTGGAGTCTGTTCAAAAGGGTATAAAACCTGATACCTTAGGGCTACCAGCAGATGGGGCTTGAATGCTGAGAGGAAACCAAAATGATCACAAAAGAGGACAAAACAAAAGAATGCAGCCACACGTGATGTGCGAAGAAGCAGTCAAGAGGTCATCTGCTACTGACATTTCAGAGCTGAGAGAAAACGCTACAGACTGACATCTGACCTAATTTCTCACAATACTACTACCCCTACCGGGTCTGACTTCCAACTACTAAAATGGACCTTTCTTCAGGTTGCTATCAATATCTGCTTGGTTAACAAACTTTTTGCTACACCGAATACCAAAGGACTCCCTCATCACTCTAATGAAAATAAATATTTTATTTATTTTAGCTCTTGAGTCAGTTCATTTTATTTCCAAAGTTTCCTATAAAGTAATTATCCTACTACCTATCTACATGGGTAACATTCAGAAGTGAACCCATATGCTACAAAGTCATGATAATATACAAGTAGGAATAAGTTCCATCTTGCCAAGGCATCTTACACTCCTGTTAATAAACAGGAATGTAAGATGCCTTGGCAAGTCTTTGTAGTTGAGGATTAACTTGGATTTTTATGCTAAAATCATGATTAAAATTTCTGCTGAAACAAAGATGAAGGTTGTGCCTTTTGAAGAGGAAGGTAACAAGAGACAGATGGGAATTTCCAGTGTCCAAACAATCTAAAAGACGTGACTCCGAGAAGTGTTTTAAATGCAAAGAAAACCTGGAAGACCACAAAAGTTAAACAAGAGAAATGAAACAAATATTGTAAAAGTGTCAGTAGGCAATTCAAAACTAACAGCCTGACAAATGTGGAGTGAATCCTTCAGGTTTCAGTTGATAGAGTGTACAGAGTATTACAAGAAAAAAAAAATTGAATGGATTTATAGCAGCAAAATACATTAACATTATTAACCAAAAAACATTGGAATATAAAATTGAAGTAGTCAAATAACATCTAACAGTAATTTTTAGTGATGAATCCAAAATGGAGTAACATTCTAATGCAAGGAAATATGTCAGAAGACCAGTGGAAGAAAGAAACAATGTACAAAACATTACAAAAATGGTAAAATTTGATCATGGACATATAATGTTATATGCTTGTATCAAAAGTGATATTCAAAGAAAATTGGTAAAAGTTGGTAGAAACTTAAACAAAAATTATATTATTTACACTATTTACATACTTCAGACTGTTGCTTTCATCTGGTTTGTTATATTCATGACATTTTGGTCATCATTTATATTATTTGGACTGTTATCCTCATCTTCATTGCCATATTCACAACGTTTCAGCCATTGTATGCTCTGGCAATGAAGATGAGGATAACAGTACGAATAATGTAAGTAATGTAAATAATCATAATAACTCATCTCAGAGATATAGACGCTGAAATGTGAATATGGCAACGAAGATGAGGATAACAATCCGAATAATGTAAATAATGATAATACCTCATCTCAGAGATATAGACAGCCATTATATCATAAGAAGCTATTCACTGGATCTGACCAACGTCTTTATCCACTAGGCCATGTGTCCTTGTGGATATGGCAATGAAGATGAGGATAACAGTATGAATAATGTAAGTAATGTAAATAATCATAATAACTCATCTCAGAGATATAGACAGATATTTTGGTCATTGTATGCTCTGCAATTTCAAACTAAACCCTTTTAGTCTATATGGATAGATTGTTCTAGTGCCATCCGTTTTCTGGATATTTCAGTTTACCAGTTAATTCCCTTTAGTTACTCAAATCTCCACATTTTTTTTTGTTCACCTCTGCTGTGTCCAGGTATTGAACTCACAGTTCTTTGGGTCATGTTATATTATGAATATGATAATAAAAATGAGGACAACAGTTTAAACAATGTAAATAGTGTGAATAGTTACAATACCTCATCTCAGAAATATAGACAGAAAACTATATTAGTTTAAAACAGTCTAATCTTCTGCTAGACTCCGAAGATAGAGAAATTTACTCTTTGTCACACATCATGTGCGAATAAAAGGTTTCTTGTAGATGAAGATGTTTAACTTTTAGATGACTGGCCAGCACAAAGTGCTGATCTCAAATATAATTGAACCATTGTGCTGGGAACTAAAAAAACAAGGGCCCCAACAAAAACCTCAGAATCTCCAAGAGCTTGGGGATTACTGCTAAGAAGAATGGGCTAAAAATTTCCAATGAGAAAATTTGGGCCTTGTATCATTTAATGCCACATCGAATTGAGGCAATAATTTGAGCCAAGGGCAATGACACTAATTATTAGCTCCATACTTTGATGTTTTGTACTTTCTGTAACTAAAAATTCATTTTTTTGTAAAAAAAAAAAAATCCTTTTTGACTTAATAAGAGAGCTTTAGTATTATTTAGTATTTACTAATTCCACATCCTGAATTTTTATGATGTCATCATTGCTTTCATTCCAATTCCAGATCATAGTTTCGCTTTTGCAAAGGATTATTTTGGATTCTACTTCTTGTAATAATTGGTAGAGGATATCGATTTTTTTTTTTTTTTTTTTTTGTTCAATATAATTCTTACTCAAACTATGAATATCTATGTTGTTGGTATATCCCCTTCATCATCAGTAGATTGACCTCTGGAAGGAAATCAAGATCACTGTCTTCAATTAGCTTATTAGTTTGGGATGTGGTATGAAATACTTAAATGATTAAATCATCTCTTCACATCTATGCTTGTAAATGCACAGAGGATAGTCCAGGAAAAGATTAAATAAACTGATGCTCTCATTTTTTAAATGCTTCTGTATTGAGGTCCTCACCAGACATGTATGATTTTGTGAACTAAAAGAGTTTCTCTGTTAGATCAATGCATTCAGTGGATTCAAAACTTGGAAGGCAGATTTTAATGGAGAAGAAGAGAAAGCCTCTACTGCAGTGGTGCCCAACCTAAAAAAAATTTAATATGTTCTCGCACCCTTAAAGTAATAATTTATTTAAGAATAAAGATAATAAAGATAAAGTTGACCAAAACAAATCTGTATAATCAGTTTTTAATAATATATAAACAAAAATGAAGCCTATGGAAAAGAAAAAAAAATATCACAACAAATTAAAAGTTGCATAAACCCTAGAAAAAAATTAAATTTTCATCCAAGCATGAAATTTCTTTTAAAAAATTAGAGAAATATTCTTTAAAGCCAATTTAAATTTAATGGCTCTTTTGTTCCTGTTTATTGCTTAAGTGGCACTCTGTGAAAGTGAATGCGATGACTCCAGTCAGAATTTGAATTCAGCATGCAGACCATATTTTCTGTGTCAATAACCACTACGTTATGTGCATATGCAGCTATAGCAGAGCAAACTGGGCTCTCTAGTCTTGGTTAACATCCAGTCTAGGAGAAAGACATCTCTGGATTCAAAATTCAAAATGGGAGTGGAGTTAATAACTCCTTCCTATAAAAATCTTGTTATAAAAACCGTAGCAACAACACCTTCTGTGGTGAATCTGTGGACCAATTCACCACATTGTGTCTTGGAACACTGGCGTGGAAGAGAATGAAAAATCTTTGAAATTATACTTTTATTTTTGTATTCAGTTCATAAAGTTTTTTTCTTTTGAACCTTATGTGATAAATTTACCCTTTCAGGCACCCAGACAAATTTACAAATGAACATTTCATGTTATTTATTTTGCATATTCACTCATGCAAATGATGCTATATCAGGGAGGGGTAGTTGGTATCAAAACTGCTTGGTTCCTTGAAGTTGCTTCTACCCAGGATTTTTCTCATTTCAATGAATTAGCATGGTACTGTCTAGAAGATAGATCTTCAGGTTACATGTTCAAATCACATCAGGGTCACCAATTTTGGATTTATGTTTATTTTAGGTGAAGGTGTTTATTCAATATGTAAACAAAGAAAATGAAAGCATACAAAAACCTGAGTTTCTACTATGGATGTTTATTCCTTTTATGGTGGCTGTAGTGAAAGAAGGTCCTCAATTTCTCTTGGGTATGTCTGTTTTCTTTTTTGATTCAGAAGTAAAATAGTATAACAATGGTTGAAGTGGTCAAGCTCAAATTAGCTTTGCACTGACCAATTTACTTACTTCCTTAGTAGGGCTCCCAAAACTCATCCGAATGTTGTTGTTGCAAAGTGGAAAAGAGATAGATTCTGTCTTTTTTGGAAGTGTGTGTGTGTGTGTGTGTGTGTGTGTGTGTGTGTGTGTGTGTAGGGGCGGGATCCTAAGATCACACAGGTGATCAAAAACCTATTCCAGTTCCCTTATTATGTGCATCATGGGAAAATGAATTTATTTATTTTTATTTGTTATTATTATTTTATTTATTGGTTTTATTTCATATTCCTAGAATTGCTTCATTTTCATAGTAAAATAAATTACCAGCAATATATCTTTGTGAAAAAAAAAAATTACCCGCAAAACATTTTTGGAAAAACAAAATATATTAGGAGCAATACATTTAAAACAACTATTACCAGGAATACATTTAAAAAAATTTCCCAGCAATACATTTTTGGAAAAAAAATTTAAAAATTACCAGCAATACATTAAAATAAATATATATTACCAGCAATACATTAAAAAAAATTACCCTCAATACATTTTTGGAAAATAAATAAAAATATTGACTTGCATAATAAAAAATGACATTGTGCAGTAAATTTTGTCTGGAACAATTTGCAACTTAACAGCAGTAGAAAACCGATCCCCCTTTTTATGTCTAGTAGAAACTTATATTCAAATTTAAAATGAACATTTCCTGAATCTTTTACCAACATTGGTTAATACCAATTTTATTGGGAAAATCTTGACTTGCATCATAAAATCTGACATTGGGTAGTAGTTCTAGTGGAGGGATCAGTTTATTATTTAATAACAATAGGATACCGATCCCCCACTTTATGTCCAGATTAAAACTTATACATGATGTGGCAAAAAATACCTCCCGTAAATACCTTCTACATAATGGAAGGACATTAGCTAGATGAAGACACCATTGCCACAAATGTCTTACTATTTATATGGGAGGTATTTCTGCCACACCTTGTATTAATATTCAACATTGAATATATTTTGAAAATTTTCCTATCATCACTTGATTAATACAAATTTTCTAATGAAAATTGACCAGTATTATAAAATCTGATATTGTGTCAGATATATAAAAAAAAAATTCTATTCTACTAATTTGGTGACATTTGAAATTTATTCAAAAGAAAAAAAAAAGATATTTCTGTTTGATTTATTGTTATACAATGAATTAGAAAAAGTGAACATTTTTAGCAGAATTTCTGTGCCCATAGTCTTTTTAAAAATCAATTTCAACCAACAGACACTGATGACCTTTACATTTTTCTTTACACGCTTTTTTTTTTAAATTTTAGGTGCCTAAAAAGAATCATGTCCGGTGTTCGTGTTTAAAATGCTGTTAAGTATATGTTGCCACCCTTCCTTTTTCCTCTCATCCTCTTTCACTTTTTGGGGCAGCCTGAGATTTTACAGAGTCAGCAGACAGCCTGGGAACAGCACCAGTCTTAGTTGTCATTTTGTAGCGGGGTTTTGCAGAGGATCTTTAGCTTAATGAAGGGTGCATTGTCTTTGACTTCTTTCACCCAAAATGTAAAAATGATGGATATTTTGTCTATAGTACTTCCTCAAGCTTCAATGGCCATTTTCTAAACCGTCCAGGTTTGTTCTAAAAAAACAAAATTTATTTCTATTTTTGACATTTGCTGAGTTATTCAGAAGTTATAGCTTAATGAGTTAAGATATTTGGAAAAATAATTACTCTTGTATAATTATAAGGTCAATCAGTACATCTGCAGCCTGACACAGTTAGGAGCTGAATTTTGATCTAAAATTTATAAGATTAATATTTACAGCTGGATTAAATGCATTTACAAAAAAAGAGAGAGGGTGCTATTTATCAGAAAATAAACTGACTTTATATTTGTGTTTCTGTTAGGGAACATTATAGTTAGAAAAGTTTACATCATCAGAATTACTTAGGTTAAGGAGTGTCAAGACCAGTCAGTACTTAGATGGGATACAATGAGTACTGAAAGCAACTCCTACAATCTGAAATAAGTTTCAGCTTTAAAAACCTGTATTATTTTATTTGGTTTGGTTTGTTTCTTTTGTTTTACAGCATATCAACTTCAATGGGTTATTTAATGCCGACAAATTTTTTATTGCTGGTAATATTTTTTTTTTCAAAAATGTATTGCTGGTATTTTTTTTTTTCAAAGATGTGTTGCTGGTAATAATTTTTCTTTATAATTTTTTTTTTTAGTGCAATCTGGTAATAAAACCCATTTTTACATATTGTTTTGACCACAGTTTGGGAGTTAACTATTTATCCATAATTGGGACTCTAACAGGTGCTACCATCCTGGATCAGGGTGGACTTGGGAACACCAGCAATTAAGAGGTGGTTCCACACTCCTCAAAACCTCCTGATCAGAGGCTTTGCTGTTGGACGTAGTTTATCATCTTACTCAGGACGCGGATGTCGTTTATCATCATACCCAGGACAGTATTTAATTTGGTTAAGCTAACTTGGACAGTCATGAGTCTATCTCACTAACCATCTTGGTCCTGCATCAAGGTCAAAAAATCATTAGGGTGGCATTCTGTGTCATAACATAGCTGGTCAATGGAGGTGGTTGCTGGGTGGCCAATATGTTTTGTGCCATGATGTCTAGAGTAGTAGATCACTTGCAAATTCTTGTTTTGCTCACCAGTAGTCTTCTGCAAATTGTATTCTACATTTACATGAAATTATTGAAATATCAGGGTTGGTTCTATAGAGCTGTGATTTAGTTGGATGTTGTCTCTGGAAATAACAGTTGAAAAGTGTTTATTTATAGTAATCCTCACAAGGCGACAGAATACACCTACAGCATACAAAGGGAAAGAATTCTATGGCGACAGTTTTTGCCTCCAGCATCCTAGAGGTTAAGTATAGCTCTCCAAGTGTAGATTCCATCAAGCTTAAACTCTAGGGCTTTAGTTAATTTTTTTTTTCTTGTAGCATTTCACCCCAACCAAGGCAGGAAGCCACTAGCATGCAAGGGGTTACAGAGAGTTGGAGCGAGAGCAAATAGGAGTGATAGAGGAAAGGATGAAGAGAAGGATAGAGGATAGATCAAGGCATCTGGAGAAATTGATTGACATTACATTTGAATAGTTGGAGATTATAGCTATCAGGGTAACAGGAAAAGGGGAGGGAGTTCCATGAGACATGAAGCTATTGTAGAAGAGATGGCTACATTTAACAGTTTCAACAGTGAAAGGGT
This sequence comes from Acanthosepion pharaonis, assembly GCA_903632075.3. Taxonomy (NCBI): domain Eukaryota; kingdom Metazoa; phylum Mollusca; class Cephalopoda; order Sepiida; family Sepiidae; genus Acanthosepion; species Acanthosepion pharaonis. The sequence goes on along the minus strand of CAHIKZ030000248.1, from coordinate 386,485 downwards.
GAGAGCAAGATGCCAGCCTAGTAGAACGCTTAAATTCATGAAGTCTGGGAACCAGCAAAAGCAGCTCATCGAAGCAGTTACCATGAAAGTATTTGTAAAAAAGACAGAGGGCGGACACATGGCACAGTGGATAAAGGCGTTGGTTAGATCCAGTGACAGGACCCAAAGAGTGTGAGTTCAATACCCGGTTAAAGCAGTGGAGAACTTTCAGAGGGAAATTAACAGGAGGTAACTGATGACTGACATCCATTAAACATGGCATGTGGAACTAGAACAGTCTACCCCAGTGAGCGAAATAAAGGGTTGAGTTTGGCATTCCGACCACCTGATGAAGGCCAAAGCGTACAATGGCTGAAATGTTGTAATAAATATGGCGATAAAGATGAGGACAATAGTCCAAATAATGTAAATAATGTAGTCAAGATGAGTTACTGTTTATATTTCTGAGATGAGGTATTATGTACACTATTTACATTATTTGGAGTATTGTCCTCATCTTTGTTGCCATATTGTCACAATGTTTTGGCCATTGTATGCTTCGGCCTTCTTTAGGTGGTTGGAATGTTGAACTGAACCCTTTATTTCACTCACTGGAGTAGATTGTTCTAGTTTTACGTGCCATGTCTAAGGATTCAGGTCGACATTCCAACCACCTGAAGAAGGCCGGAGTGTACAACGGCTGAAGCGTTATAAATATGGCAACAAGATGAGTTTGTCAAATCAATCCCTATGATACCTACAAAGACTGAGTATAAATCAAACACAGTTTTGTCAAATGATGTGAACAAATCATTTCTGAAGCTCTATAAGATAGATATATTGGCTTAGCAACACATACACGGCCTGATTTAAGTTATTAGCTAAGTGATATAACGTCATCCCTAAAAGACAAAAATGGAGAGAATATATCGCTGGTAAATAAGTCAGCTAGAAAATCTAAGAAAATATCCTCCAGACTGTTAATAGGCAATCTTACTAGAATGAAACTGATAGCATATTGTGATGCAATATTTGCTGGACTTAATGATGGAGGATCTCAAGCAGAGTACATTGTCTTTCTTGTGGATTACAATGATAATTATGTTCTTATATCTTGACACTCCCACAGAATCAAAGAGAAATTGGGGAGAGCTATGCTCTTTTTGTCATTACCAAGTATTGAAATGCTCATAAACATTTCCTTCTGTGTGAAATGAGTCCTATGTTGGATCTGAAGACATCTACAGCCACCATAAGGTAAAGCAGGAGGGATAGAGAGCTCTGGTTTTTCTTTGGGTTCTTTTTGTCTCTCCTATTTGTCTTCTGGTGTTTTTGAAGGATGTTGTTATTTTTTGGTAGACTGCTCTTTTACCTCTCAGATGACTGTTAAAAAGGTTGGTAATGCTAATCCTTCTAAGGATTGAACTCTTCACCATCTTTGTTATCATTGTCTACTTAAAATTCCTTTTCAAGAGGATCATTTTCACAAGGCTACAAATTCTAACTCAAATTGGGTTGACAAGCCTTTCTCAGAAGCACAGAATTTTTTCCCTTGTGGGGATTACTCCACCTAGTCTGTCAAGAGACCTATTAGGTGGCATTGTTTCAGGACTATAAAAGCTTGGAAATCTTCCTCATTCTCTTTTTATTTTAGAATGCAGTAGATAAAAAATTTGTCTTCCTTTCTAAGAGGACTTAGTCACCCAACCATGTGGTACATTTCCCACATGCATACACTCAAACACACATCCACTTTACCGCTAACCCTATTAACATATTTCCTTTCCTTTTCAGCTGTGTACTCACTGGTATATTTTCTCTCTTTTGTTAAGTATTTATTAGTTATATAAAAATACATAAAAATTTCTTCATATTGAGTTATTCCTGAAAAAGCCGAATTCAATTTCTCTGATGATTCAGCAAAATCAACTTGTAGAGAAACATTTATTCCTTTTATGGTCACTTTGGAATAACAGGTACTGTAACCTTGGATGTGCAGGTGGTGTGATAGATTGGGATTGTTAATTAGAGTTCCAATTGCCATTGGGTTCATTGTATTCACTTACATGCAAATAGCCTTAGGAAAGGTATGAATCCACTTCTTCTCCCTCACCAACTATGGGTTAATTATTAAGACTTCTATCAGTCAACCATTATTGCCAAAAAAAGAAATTCTTACATCTAAAAATATTTTCTGGCTTTAAATAACCTACAAAATGTTTATAAGCTATAGAGACTGAATCAATCAATCCTTTTACCTCTACAAATGATGACAATCTATAATTTACCAGTAAAAATTTTGGTTGCCACTGCTTTTAGTTGAGCTACATGTAGTGACCTCAACATTCTCTAACTATTTGCTTCAATATGCCATTCTAAGTTAATCTGTCTTACATGGCAGAGTTGTGCAACATTCATCCATTTTTCCCAAAGTTCCACCATATTTGTTTCTTTGGCAGACATTCTTCTTAATCTAGATCTTATGTCCAGAGCTTGAGCCTTGTTAAGCAAGGAGGCCTGCTTGACCTTAAGCTCTAGCTGCTTTGCTTATATCTTCCAGTTTGACATCTCTGTCTGTTCAATCTACCTAGATTTATTTGTTGACTACAAATTGGAATCGAATGACCTAATTTTACTTTTCTTACTCCCAACCACGACTGTCAATTCCTGTCTTGGGATTAGTATTAGCTGGTCCGGAAAATCCTTCACCTCCAAAAAAGATGTGTTGATCCAGCAATCCTTGAGTTGGTCTTATCAAAGTTTATCAAAGCCTGAACTAGTCTCTGGTTCAAATAAGTTACACTGTGAAAACTTGGACAACCAAAGTATCCTAAATTGACTCTCCTTGAACTTGGTTGATATTTACTAGAACACCATATTCAAGTTGAGTTAGTCATATCTATCTGTTTTAGATGCACATTTTGAAGCTTATCAGCCAGATCAAGGTTGGCAACAAATTTACAAAAAATGCAGCTACCTTTCCTGTTTGTTGAAATTAGGATAAAAGAATGCATTCCAACCACCCACTAAAAGAACCAGTCTCTGCAGAATCCCAAAAGGATCGACCATATTTAAAAAATAAAAAAATGTCTTACTTTTAAGGTAGTCATTCATTTAGAAAATGAAATGAGTACTCTTTGGCAGGTAATTTATGCCAAGTAGAAAGAGGGTTGGAACAAGAAGCAAATATTTGGGGATGCCTGTGTTGATTGCTAGGGCTCCAGAGGACTGACCATTAACAATTACCTTCAGGGACCTACCCATTAGGAAGAACTTTAGAATTGAGAAGACTCTTCCAGTGATTCCATAGCTGGAGAGCTTGAGAAGCAATCCTTTGTGTCACACCTTAACAAAGACCTTTGAAATATCTAAAGCTATGGTTCTTGAGATGTCTAGTGCCTCACTGTTTCTGTGAGTTATGACAATTAGGATATCAGCAGTGGTCTGAGACAACTAAAATCCATACTGTTTGTCACTCAAGAGATTGTCCCGATTGAGCTGTTCAAAAGCCTGGCATGAATTACATAATAATAATGATATAATCTTTAGATGTAGACATGAAGTAAGCTTTGGATTTAAAATCTATTCAGACTTGTCCTCATCTTTATTATATTCATGACATTTGGACATTGTACATTCCACCCTTCTTCAGGTGATATACACTGGAATTTCAAACCAAACACTTTATTTTGTCCACCAGGGTAGATTGTTCTAGTTCCACATGCCATGCATTTTCTGGATATCTCAGTTTCAGTTATCTCCCTTGAGTAACTCAACTCTCCAAGTTTTTGTTCACCTCTGCTGTGGACAGATATTGAACTCACAACTCTTTAGGTTAAGTCGTTAGATTACTTCAACCAATGTTTTTATCCACTGGACCATCTGTGAAGAAGGCTGGAGCATACAATGTTCAAAATGTCGGGGATATGACAATAAAGATGAGGACAACAGTCTGAACAATGTAAAGTTACAATACTTTTGTGATGTTAACAAACACTCGTTGCCACTTTCGTGATGTCAACGAATACTTGTTGTCACTTTCATAATGCTCGTTTTCGTAGATACTTTGTAATCGCAGATACAACTATAGTACACCTTTGAACAATGCTGGTGTCAGATGCCTTCGGATAGCACTTGCTTGATAATACTCACCCAAAAAGTAACCACCATATAGTGATCCAAATAGTATAGGAAATAGAGTAGAGAATAGTGATTTGTATAGTAATAGAGGATAGAGTAGAAATAGTTATATGTATAGATGTCATACTACCTAACATACATGCATTTCCTCTATGGTCACATGGTCCACTTAATTCAATAATGGGATCGCCTGTGTTTGCTCAATGGTGATCTATGTTCAAACTCAAGTGTTGGCAGCGACACTTTATCCCTATATAACAAATACCTCATCTCAAAAATATAGTCAGATATAGAGTTAAAATCTGTGTTAAAATGAAAATACTTTTGATCAACCTTTCATATTTAGAGTAAAAAGGATATTACTTAAGAGATTTCACAAAATAGCCAGAACCTGAAAAAATGTTTCTTTGATTGAAGTATGAAAGAAAACTGCTCAGTGATTCCAACAATTGGAATCACTGTCTCTTGGAAAGCCTATGAAAGAAAGAATGTATGGAATAAACTGTTTAGAAAGAAAATGAAGATTTTCTTCTTTTCATGTCAAATGATGTATTTTGTCATGACATAATCATCTTGAGTCTATTATTTCTCTTTATGAATTAGCTTTCAAGAATCAAGTGTTCATTTACCGCCAATAGCACCTTTTGTCAAAACATTATGTATTAATGTTAAAATTTCTAATTTGCCTTCTCAGTTTTATTGATTCTCTTCAAGAATTGAGCTCATAACAGCTAATGGCTGTCATTTATACTCTCTTGCCTTGGGACATTTTTTTAAAAATAGAAAATAAAGTTTATTTTAAGAAAATACTGTTTTTTAATTTGAAATTAAATTGTTTGAGGAACAAACATTGATGTGATAGTAAAAAGAATCAACTAATCAGCAATAATAACAACTATTTAGAAATGCTGGCAAAAAAAAAATGCTGAACAATTTTATGGTCACTTTGACTGCAGCTGATGATTTTTTATACTGCAATGCGACATTGTCATTATAAATCTGGAAATGTTTAACTGTGATAAAAAGATGATAATTTAAAAAGTAGAACTTATGGGAATGAAGACAAAAAATGTGGAGATGTTTTCAGTTGACAGTTTAGAAAATGAAATAAATGAAATAATTGAAGGTTTAGAAATATATTCAGTTTTAATTTACCAAATAGCATTTTTACTATAAGTTGTCAAATGTCTCTTTGTTTTGTTATCATATCTACCTCAAGGACAACTAAGGTTATGGTCACTAAGTTTTCTGTTGCTACTAGTGGGATAACAGTACATTCATAACCCATTATTCTTTATTTATGTGCCATATCACTTTGGGTCATGGGCGATCATTTTTCTCCACTACTTCCTATTTTTCAAAGTTCAAAGCAATGTTGTCTCCTTACTATCTATAGCCTAATGGTTTTTGAAATGGGGGTTCAATTTACAAATAACTACAATGCTAAATTGAACCTTCTTTTTTTGCCCAGCAATTAAACTGTATCTTCACCTTATTGTTAACTATATAGAATAGACATACAGCTAGAAATTTCAAAACATAAAAAAGGAGGTTCAATTTATAATATAAGTGTAATGTTAAACTGAAACCTTACTTTGTGTCCATTAGGGTAACCAAATCTTCATATTTTTGTTTAACTGTATGAAGTAGACATCCTGCTAAAAATTCCAAAACATTTTAAGTTTTTAGAGAAAGGGGTTCAATTTGAAATATAAGTATAATGCTAAACTGGATCCTTACTTTGTGTCCATCAGGTGAGCTAAACCAAATCTTCATCTTTTTGTTTACCTGTATAAAGTTGACATCTTTCTGAAAATTTCCAAGCCACAAACCAATGATAGAATTTTTTCTATGACATTTTTTTGATTACTCTTCCTTTGGTTGCTAGTAAATCAAAAATTAAAATATTTATTCTGTTAGGTTTAATCCATTTCATTATATCATACTTATTATAAAACCCAGGTTGTGTGTGTGTGTGTGTGTGTGTGTGTGTCTGTACATTTATATATTGGGTCGGATTTCCTACATTTTTCAACCAATTTCAACAAAACTTCACAGGACTACATAAAATTACCTTGCGGTGGTTCTGACAGTGCCAAAAATTGGAAAAACACAATTGTTTTTGCACAAAATCAATCTGAAAACACAAGAGGCATCACGAGAATGAAAGGGGGACAACACATATCGAGTTATACTTATTATAAAACCCAGATTGTGTGTGTGTGTGTGTTCGTTTATATATGGGATCGGATTTCCTACATTTTTCAACCGATTTCAACAAAACTTCACTTTTTTTTTGGCAGGTAGTGTTTCTTATTGTCTTGCACACTTTTTTCTTTATTTTTACATTCAGAATGCTTTAAAAATTCCATTTACAAGACAATTGTTTATAATAAAATTCTATTCAATCGGTAGACTCATAACGATTGAAGTTTGGGTTTGACCAATTCATAAAAAAAAAAAAACTAATTAAGACATGCGTGGTGTCCGTCAACCTTAAACAATAATCTTTGTCAATTTTATTTTTCATTCTTTATGATGGTCGATACTTGATCTATCTCTTTACCGGGCTCTACTGCTAGTATATATATATATATATATATATATATATATATATATATATATATATATATATATATAATCATTTCACCTCAAGCAAGGCAATAAAACCACTAAAACACAAGTGGTGACTGAGTGTAAAAGAATATGAGAAAAATATACTATTAAGGAGAGAGGACAATATAAGAAACAATAAGAAGAAAGAAGATAATGATTGACATTACATTTAAATTCTTGAAGATCAGGGAAGCATGAAGCCAGAAGAGTTTCCCAAGTGAGAAGTGCAATAGAAGAAACTGTTAGCATAGAACTTATGGTTACATCTCTTGCCACTTCACCTGTAAAACAATGAGACCTTGCTGCCAATCTATTATTGAATTTAAAGTCTCGGTAACATAGAGGAAAGTTCATCAAAACAATTACCATGAAAGTATTTATAGAAAAGGCACAGGGAAGATTTGTTATAGCACTGGGAAAGTGTCTAAAGCTGAGATGCCAGGTCAGGACCAATAACATTGCAGATTCTTCTTTGAACTTTATCAAATTGGATTTTATATTTGTAGTATGAGCAATAGCCACCATAGGACCAGATAAATGCTTACTAAAACACAATTCAGTGTTATGCCTGTCTTTATTGATAATAAAAAGTCATAATGGGGGTGGTAAGCAAGAAGGAATATTTCTAGTTTGCATTTCCCCCATTATAGGCATTATTATATACGTGATATAGTAATACCTTGATGTAAGGAGGGGACAGAATAGCTGAAAGGAAGGAATGACAAATATGCATTATTCAAAAAGTGATTTTTTTATTGATAAATACATACTTATTACTAATTTATCTCACACAGAGAAACTATAACATATGGATACAAGAACAAGTATGAAAGTGGCAAAGAGAGAGGGTTTTACTTGTAACATTTCCCAACAAGAAAACAGGCAGGTTGATGGTATCCTCTATGTAACTGGTGAGACTATGTAGTTTTCTCTGCTCTCTTAACTGTAGTGAGCAGTCATGTCTTGCTACTCTGAAGTCTACATATCAACTGGTGTAGGCAGAGACTTGTGAATTCATCTTTCTCAAAGGGTGATAACCTCTCTTTGCATCCTTACAGTGAGATGGATAAATTTATGATCAGTTTGTCAATTTTGGGAAATACAACCCACTACTGATACATTTAAATTAGATGTGTTCCAAATGTTCATAATATTGATATGTTGATAAGTTTTAAATAATTCAATAAATACATAGTTCTTATCCATAATCATTTATTGGCAATAAAAACAAATCATGATATCATTCTTGGAATTTTGAACTCCAAAGCATTTACACTGGAAATTATGATTATATGACCATTTGGACCAGCATTCTCATATTGGTTGTGACAGTGACACTTTATCTCTGACTATTGTCATATGTCTATCAAAGCTGTTAGTCTTGGAATGTTGAACCAAATCCCTTTTGAGAGACATGCATTAAAGTATCAGTTAAAACATATTTGATTCCCTAGCAGTTGGGATTTGAATCCCTGTGCTAGATAATGCTGAAAAGCCATATATTCAGAGGAAGAAACAAACAAGCAACACAAATGCCAAATAGACTGAAATGTATTAATGGATATGATCTTATGGATAAATTGCTTGTATTCTATTGTCCTTTCTAAGAGGAGATAATCCAATTCATCTGAGTCATTTTGTCTTTTCTATTGAACTAGATTTAAATAATCACCTGACCCAGGGATTTAACTCATGACTGCAACATAATTCAATCCATTTTATTAATGTTTTCATTCACAATGCTATCTGCCTCATAAACAAAAACTATGTTGTAATTCAAAAAGATCTCTTTCCATTAATATAAACAATTTCATAGAATGCTCTGTGATATTGTTGGGCAAGTTAACATATCTAATCCACAAAATTGTCATTATTTCTTTTTTTGTAAGGCGTGAAGTCAAGTCTACATATCTTGGGCCAGGTTCCAGGTATTTTAAAGACAAGAATCTAATCGACAATATCCAGTAATAATAAAATTTATATACATGAACATAAAAAATGCCATGTGGTTAATATTGTATAGAAGCCATTCTGTCATTGGAAAATGTAGCACCATTGATTCTGTAAATTATCAGATCTTTGGAGAGATGTTGAGCCATGTTGTCTTAATAGCTGTCCATAGCTTCCTGATATTTGTAAGTCCTTCATCTTGTGTGTGTAGAGGCCTCTCCACCATGAATCACAAATGCTCAATTGGGCTCAATTCAGGTAAATGTGGTGAGCCTATTATTAGTTGGAAATCTCTATAACATGTTTAAGCAGACCAGCCTGTGCCAAGTAAACACACTGTACACAATTATTGAAACCATTACCAGCCTATACAGTGTCTTGTTGAAAACTAGGGTTCATTGTTTCATGTTCACAGCTTTCTGATATTTTGAGGTGTTTGATTTTATGTAAAAATAGGCCTTTTCATCACATCCCATAAATGCTCAACTAGATTCATGTTAGGTGAATGAAGTGGTCATGTCATTTGTTGGTAAGTTGGGCTTGATGAAATTATTGTTAGGTTACATGAAGTCATCAAGTGTGGTAATATAGTTTTCACAAATTGAAACTAGCAAACCCAAACCATGCCACATGAACATGCCCAACACTATTATGGAACAACAAGTGTGCTTTGATGACAACTGGGATCCATGGACTCATGGGATATGTATCATACCCAAACCCTACTATCAACTTGGAACCACTGAACACCTGACTCATTGCACCATGCAACATGTTATGGGTCTTCCAGGGTCCAATTAACAACATTATAAAACCTGGGCTCATAGTGTTAAGAGGGACACACCAGGGTGTCTTCTACACCTATATCCCAGAGATGCAAAAGAATGCAAAACTGACTTGCTAGATATTTATCTGACAATGAATTTAATTGTTGTAACCTAAGGAAGGTTACTGAATAGAATAATCACATGAAGGTTGGTAATGAATGATAATACTAAAGACAAGAACAACACATATAAGATTCGTCAGTGGTGTGTAGAAGAAGTAGTCAACTGTTAGAAGTGAGTCAAATGAATTCCACAATGAATCTCTAACTGCAGACGAACATACAATATTTACTACAGGATTTATGTGAATGAGGACATATGCATTATCATCCACAGCTATGCTACAACATAAATGGAAGCAAAGCATGAATTTCAAGATGGGGGACCATAATTTTTCAAAATATATTTCTTCAATTTTGGGTGTAAAAATATGAAATAAAACTTTTGGGGGAAGAGAAAAATTGAGTTCATTAAATAATGATTTTAAAATAATTTGTTTCTCATAAAATCATTTTGAACATTTCACTGTTAAATGTTTAACTCATTAATGTTTGCTAAAAAATAAATTTAAATGTTTTGCAGATTTTCATTTAAATGAGCTAAAAATGATCCCAGACTTCAACAGTTCATCTCTAATGAATTTCCTATCGGAGAAATGTAATATATAAACTCTATATATATCAGACTAATGATGATATTTTAAAATCTGTAACCCTCATTATTTACATGAAAAGAAATACATTGAAAATATTTTAAATTCTTCTAATATCCTAATTATTTCATATATAATGCAAAGAAGAAAGCTCATCAAATTTATAAAAATAATACAAATAATCTGAATAAAACTATACACATAATGTTACCTACCAATTCAATTATGATTAAAATTGAAAAGAATTTATCTAAACTTAGTATAAAATTTCTTACAACTACTTGTAAATTAATAAGTGATTTAATTCATACAAAAAATAACAACCTAAAACAGGAATTTACCAAATAAACTGTAAAAATGTCGCAAGAAATACATAGGTGAGACTTCTAGGAATTTAAATAAAAGAATATTTGAACACAAACTGGATCTAATACAAAACAACACACTCAATACATTATTTGTTCATTGCAATGAATCTGGCCACAATTTCAATTTAAAGAATGTAATTTTAATTTAGAAAAAGTAATTTCCTAAGACAAAAATGTATATAAAGTGCACTGATTTCTAAGTCTTCCACCATAAATCTGTGTTTAGGTTCATGTCACATTCATCTTTCTTAACAAATCTATAACTATCACAATGTGGAATATTTCAAAACAACAGCAATAAAAACCAAACAAAAATATTTGGAAGCTGAATGATGTCAACTAGCCTATACATCTAATTATATTGAACACTAGAAATTGAAAATTTAAATCTTAAAAGTTAAGCATCCCTACATCTTCAGTATTTCCTTTCAATTTACAATTATAACCAACATTTTGTTTATATTTTTGCTACATCCTCATATATATATATATATATATATATATATATATATAATTTTATCAATAAGAACATTATTTTCATCTGAAGTCCTTTTAAAGGACAAAATGTGTTACATAGAATTATTTATATTGATGAATTTCTTGTCAAAAAATGGCGTATTTATAAATTATTTTTAAAAAGAAATGTTTTTTATTCAAAAATTTTAATTGACCGTGAATCTCTTGGTATGATGCGCATCAAATTTATGGACTTATTTGTTGTCTCTAAACCAGAAGAATTATCGAATTAGGTATGCAATGCTGTTTGCATATGTGCAGACAGAAACAGATGCTGCCCTGTCTTCTGATACTAATTCTATTCTGATATGCATTCACCAGTCTTGCAATGACTGGTTAACATGCAACCATTTAATCCAAGAGGAATAAATCCAAGTTATTAATAAAAGAGGAAGAAAGCCGATTCCGGTTTCTCTTGAATTCGGTATTTGACTTTAAGACTTAGAGTGCAATGAACTTAGAACTGGTAATTTCTTTTGAACAAACCTGCAGCAGTAGCAGTAGTCAATCTTTTTTTCCGACGTGAGACTGAATGGCAACTGTATAGTGAATCAATAACAAATAAAAGGGCAACTTGTAGCTTGTAGCATGAGCTGAGTTGTGAAGATTAATTATTTGGGAATGATTTTATCGATAGAATTGTTTTGTTTTTTTTTACACGAAGCATAGGGTGAAATAAATATACTGATGAAAGATTTAAAACACAATTTTAAAAAAAGAATTCAACAAATACTTTTGAACCATACAAATTCCATGGTGTAGAGAGCAATTGAAGCCATTCAATTTATGTTAATAGTACAGAAAAAATTTATATATGTACAGTAGATAGGCTGCTTGGTTGCAAATGAATGAGTTTCTGTTGATCACTAGTTTGTGGTGGGAGAAGTTTTTTATAATCATTTCACATTAAGCAGCGCAATAGAGAATAATGAAAGAATAAGAAAAATAAAAAAACATTATTAAGGAGAAAAAACAATAAAACAAGAGGAATCAAGAAGACAGTAGATAATAATTAAAATTGCATTTAAATTTTTGAAGACTAATGTTGGCTGGAAATCAAGAAGCCAGAAGAGTTCCATGGATGTGAGATGTGAGAAAAGAAACTTTTAGCAAAGAACTTATGGTTACATCTATCCAATTACTGGGACCTTGCTGCCAATCTAGTACTGCACTTAAATTCCTAGAATCTAAGTACCATAAAGCAAAGTTTATCAGAACAATTACCATGAAAGTATTTATACAAAAGACACAGGAAAGCTACATTACAGTGATGTGAAAGTGACTGAAGTTGGGATGCCAGGTCATGAACAATAACACTGCAGATTCTTCTTTGGTTGCAACTTATTGCTGACTAGGATGAAAACTTTCAAAGTAAATGAATTCTAAATTTTTCTTCCAAAATGAATTCAATATGTGGAGGATTTTTATACGTATATATTTTTTGAGACTAACATATCTCACAAAATAGACAAAAATATATCTTCATGCATGCAGATAGCTCCAAAAGAGGAATCATTTATGTAATTAGCTGTAGTGTATCTATATGTATGTGTGTGATGTACACATGGTTTGTTTGAAATTAAGTAGTCAGTTTGCTAGGGAGAAAAATCACTCCAAGTGGAGACAAGTCTTAATGTTGTTTAAATTTAGATTAAAGGACATAATGGAAAAGAGAATGTTTTATTTCAACTCCTTTATTCTCCATGTGTGTGTGTCCTTTCTAAAATGGCTTCTTAGACCCTTCTGAGTAAGTTGCCCCTTTTCTGGTATAAGAGTTGCCAACTCATAAAGATTAACAGTTCTTCCCCATTTTTCTTTTTCAGCATCAGGTGTGTGTGTATATATATATATATATATATATATATATATATATATATATATATATATATATAAAAAACAAAAATATATAAGAGGATGCAAATCCATTAAACAAAGGAATCCTTAGGCTCTGATATGAATCCAAGAATCTTAAATGATGGTACTCTTTTCTTTGTCAGTGAGTCCACAATTTGTACATCAGTTGGTATCCAAGAGATTTTGGTAATTTCTTTTCTATCATTTTTCTCAAAACAGCCATTTCTATGTGAAGTCTATTCTCCAAAATTTGTGTTGATGAATGTACCACATCATAGAGACAGGAATTGACAGTTTCACATATAATTTTTATATTTTCATTCCTATCTTCAAGTTGAAACAGTTCTAATAAAAATTTCCTATAAAAAAGACATGCTTCGGCTGCATCAACCATGACTAATGTTTTGGATGTTCGAGTACTTCTGATGACTCTTCTAATATGCTTTGATTACCAAGCAATAGGCATATATATATTGGCATTAGGCAGTGTAATTCTCAGTAAGCTTGTCTTGCTAGAACAATTACGACTTAGTAGTGAGTTCAATCCTCACTGGGTGCACCCTACTTTCAGCCTTGTGCCACATCTAAGCTACACTTGGAAAATCACTGTATATATTGGTACTTCCTGCCAAAAGGAGTATATACCTGCTTTGGGATCCACCATCAGTCAAGTTGGCAAAAAAGGCATCACTAGAGGCAATAATTTTTAAGTGTTCAAGGTTTCCTAAATCTGGATTGTTTATCTAGGATTTTTTCTTTTTGTTTAATTGACAACTCTATTTGCTTATTTTATACCTTCCACAATTTTTGTTTTAATACAGAACTTAATGCACTAACATCACAACTTAGATCAGACCTGCTCTGGGTGGCTAGCCAATTAAGTTGACCAATCAGCTGCTGTGTCTCTGTTACTTCTGTTGTGGATATAGTGTCTTTCAAATTTCTGCCTATTCTACTGGAATATATTTTAACTTTTTTTTTACATATTCATTCTGTCCGAGTTTGATATTATCTCCATTTTTCTCTATATTTAACCCTATATAATGGAATTTTGTGTCTTCTTCAGATTTGACTTCAAATAGATGACAGATTTTGTCTGGAATTCTGCTCTGAAAGATTTCTGTTGCTGCAAAGCAGAAATCATCAACATGGGCAGCAATTATACCCTACAGTTTGTTTACAGAATGCCATGTAAATATTGCCTGCTCATATTTTGAAACTCTGCTCCTAATTTAATTAACTTAATTGAGTGTCAGGTGCCAGGATCTTGAAGCATCAGTCAGACTATATACATATTTAGAGAGCTTCCAAATGTAACCTGGAGGTACATTGGCCTCTTTTAGAAGATCCAAATAAATCAATCAGTCTGTTTAGTCTGTAGAAACATGGATTTTATGTCTATGGATTTACACATCCAATGGTCAGATGCCATTATTCCTAATGCTATGTGTAGACCTTTCTTTAGAACAGGTTGGAGAATCATTTCCTATATTGCAATCATCTTTGTCCTGTAACCCTCAAGCTACAAGTCTAGCTTTACAAATTTGTTTACCATTAGAACATTTATAAGTATAAACCCATCTTGTGGATATCTTGGGTTGACCTTGCTCAGAAATTTGTATGCAAACTTTATTTTCAACCCAACTTTGGAGCTCTTTCTTTCTTGGCTTTTTCAGATCATCATTTGAGGAGGAAATCATTATATTTTCCTCATTGCAAGAATTGTTTTCATCTTCTCTTGTTTACTCACTTGTCATTCTGATATTCCATGCTCTTAAAGTCCAACCAAAAGGATTTGCCTTGTTCTATAACTACATTCATTAAGTTTTTGTTTCTGCCTGTTGCTTTGCCTGACCTACTTAAGAAATTAAATTTTCTTCATTCTGAATCATCATCATTGGCAAACTTGCATTTAATAGTTTGTTCTGGTTTCAGGAACTCAATTTTCTTAAGAATGGAGTTTTGCTTGAGTGATCTGTTCCTCGCTGTTACAGTCTGACGTTGTTCAATATTTTCATTTGGACTTTCTTCATCTGTATCATTCTCTTTAAAAATTGATACTTTTGGAGTTTTATCAGGTTCTTTTTGTAAGGTGTTCGGCATTGATTTCATTGTGTCATCTTCAAAATTTTGATATGCTTCAGGGGGACTCAGTGGGATGGATGCACTCTCACATATGTACCACCATGTTTAACGAGTACCTTCTTATGCTCCCACCCTATGAGAGTTCCTGGACCAAACCTACTATTACATGTTTCCTATCACCATTTTTGTATGACTGCATTATATTTGTTCAAACTTGGTGACAAAGTGTGTGTTTTAGTTTTTCTGAAGACTCACATGCTATGAAATATTTTCTGGCAGTATGCATTGCATTAAGGTTGTTTGCAAAAACTTCACTGGTAGAAGTACCTTCTAATGTTCTAATGACAAACATTTAAAAAAGAAGGCAAGTTATGATTCCTGCCAAAAACAAGTTGGTTAGGACTATAACCATGGACACTGTCAAGTGTATTTTTGGCACTTATAGCCCATCCAAGTGCTATATCAAAGCTACAACTTGTGTCTTCAATGGTTTTCTTCACCATTTCTCCTAGTATCATATCATTCATTCAAACTATTGTTCCATAGACTTTCAGCAGCAATAGTGTATACTACAATATTCAAGTTCTGTGCCATGTCCCTAAATGATTGGTTATTGAACTCTGCCATTGTCAGTGAGGATAAGATCCTGGAGTTCCAAAATATCCTATCTAGTGTGTAAATATGGCACAAGAATGTCAGAACTTTCCTTATGAGAAACCCTAACTCCAACACTGTATCTTGTACTATGATCAATTAAATGCAATATTTTTTTACATTAATTTCTTTTATGTCTATGACAATGCTCTCATTAAAATATGAACCTAATGAGAACCCAACAATGGTCCTGTGTTCAGTTTTTTAAAATTCAAATATATATTTCAGATGAATTAGGAAGTTCTTATAAAATTTTGATGAATTCAGGGTTTTTATTACTGCAATCTTAACTAGATCACACAACTTTTTACTACTTTGATGGCTGAATTGTCTATGTAATTTTGTTGCAATTCTAATTTTTTCTGACCTGTTTTTGGTAGTAATTCCTTTAATGAAAAATATTTGGAGGTCTGATGTGATAGTAACCAGACAAGGTACACCACAATGGAACATTTTTCCAAGCATTGTGACACTATCATTTTCAAAGTTGAGACATGTCTTGACTCTTTTCATGGCATCTTTGCTTAATAAAAGTGGAATGTTCAAGTGCACAACATCAGTAACAATTCTGACATCAATGTCGGCAATAACACATGGTAGAGTAGCTGTGAACAGTGATTTTAGTTTCTCTCCATTGCTGAACTTGTAAGTTTTTAGTCCTTCTCTACAGATATGTAGTCATCCTTTTGACTCCTATCCTGTTTATTACTTGTGCTATCAGCATATGGACAATTGTAACTCCAGTGGAATTTGTAACCACATGTAAAGCATTTGGTGGTATTGCCTTCAGGTTCAAAATGAGCCTGAACTTCTGAAAGTCAGAAAATACTGGAATTTGGTTCTTATGTCCTCTTCTGCTTCTGTTACCCTGCCAACTGAAAAACCGAGAAGGACGCCAGTTTGACAAGTGACTGTAATATACTTCATTAGTGTCTCCCTGGCTGTTTTCATTGTAGGCACAATCCATTTCTCTCTTTATCACAACTGGTTGAGTATTTCTTTACAAAGCATCAGAAAACTGTGCATAATTTTTTAAAGTTTTTTGGACATTGCAGACAGTGTTAATTTGCTGATGGTTACTTTTACTAGTCACTCATTCTCTGGTGTCAGATTTGCACTTGCTTTGTAGGTAAGTACTGGCTCTGGTAATTGTATTTTGTAGTCCTGATATGATGATCAAAGTTAATAAGGTAGTCATCTATTGACATGTCATTCTTTCATCGATTTTGTTTAAACAATTCATATGTCAAAAAAGCCAACTGGTGGGCATCCTATGAAAAAAAGCATATCCAATTTTTCATATAATTTTTCCATTCCATCATTGGCATGTAATATGGTAATGTCCTGTTCTAATACAGCCTCTCTGGATTTTCCTTGCAGGGATGAAAATACTATGGGGACTTGGCAAGGTTCGTTGATGCAAGTAACAAGTTCTCAATGACTTGCATTTCTTTTTACTAAGTGTCGTATTTATCCGTATTCAAAATAAGTGAAGGAATAAATTTGGAAGGCATTATGTTGATCAATGTGCTATGATACCAATGTAAGTTCAAATTAAAGAACCTCAAATACATAATGGAAAGAGAATGTTTTATTTTGACTTATTCGTTCTCCATGTGTGTAACCTAATCTAAAATGGTCCTTTCTAGGTAAACTGCCCTCTTCTGGTTGAAGAGTTGCAAAGGGGAGCAATTTGTGAAGATTAACAGAAAGGATTTAAGTCTCATATTTTTATAGTCCTGAAATAGCACCATTGAGCAGATATGTTGAAAAGTGAAGGTAATCCTCACATATGTAAACTGAGTGAAAAATATTTTAAATAACAAATGATAAATTATATATTTTTATCAAATGTATGTAAATTTATGCATGAATAAAAGGACATAACTTTTTAATTTTTGACATTTTTCATTATTAAGTATCAACAGGTATTTTTCATCTATTTTTTGTAATAGTTTCAAGTTCTTTGAATATTAGATGAAGCACTGTAAGATGTAAAAAGCATTGTCATTATTATTAATTTTTGATTCGTCTTTCTTTCATCTTATTTCTCTTGCTTGTTTCCACCTCGGAGTAATAAGACGTAATAGTCTTAAGTTGTTTGAATTTCTTAGATGAAGCATTGTCATTATTATTAATTTTTGATTCGTCTTTCTTTCATCTTATTTCTCTTGCTTGTTTCCACCTCGTAGTAATAAGACGTAATAGTCTTAAGTTGTTTGAATTTCTTAGATGAAGCATTGTCATTATTATTAATTTTTGATTCGTCTTTCTTTCATCTTATTTCTCTTGCTTGTTTCCACCTCGTAGTAATAAGCTGTAATAGTCTTAAGTTGTTTGAATTTCTTAGATGAAGCATTGTCATTATTATTAATTTTTGATTCGTCTTTCTTTCATCTTATTTCTCTTGCTTGTTTCCACCTTGTAGTCATAAGACGTAATAGTCATAAGTTGTTTGAATTTCTTAGATGAAGCATTGTCATTATTATTAATTTTTGATTCGTCTTTCTTTCATCTTATTTCTCTTGCTTGTTTCCACCTTGTAGTCATAAGACGTAATAGTCTTAAGTTGTTTGAATTTCTTAGATGAAGCATTGTCATTATTATTAATTTTTGATTCGTCTTTCTTTCATCTTATTTCTCTTGCTTGTTTCCACCTCATAGTAATAAGACGTAATAGTCTTAAGTTGTTTGAATTTCTTAGATGAAGCATTGTCATTATTATTAATTTTTGATTCGTCTTTCTTTCATCTTATTTCTCTTGCTTGTTTCCACCTTGTAGTCATAAGACGTAATAGTCTTAAGTTGTTTGAATTTCTTAGATGAAGCATTGTCATTATTATTAATTTTTTTGATTCGTCTTTCTTTCATCTTATTTCTCTTGCTTGTTTCCACCTTGTAGTCATAAGACGTAATAGTCTTAAGTTGTTTGAATTTCTTAGATGAAGCATTGTCATTATTATTAATTTTTGATTCGTCTTTTCTTTCATCTTATTTCTCTTGCTTGTTTCCACCTCATAGTAATAAGACGTAATAGTCTTAAGTTGTTTGAATTTCTTAGATGAAGCATTGTCATTATTATTAATTTTGATTCGTCTTTCTTTCATCTTATTTCTCTTGCTTGTTTCCACCTTGTAGTCATAAGACGTAATAGTCTTAAGTTGTTTGAATTTCTTAGATGAAGCATTGTCATTATTATTAATTTTTGATTCGTCTTTCTTTCATCTTATTTCTCTTGCTTGTTTCCACCTCGTAGTAATAAGCTGTAATAGTCTTAAGTTGTTTGAATTTCTTAGATGAAGCATTGTCATTATTATTAATTTTTGATTCGTCTTTCTTTCATCTTATTTCTCTTGCTTGTTTCAACCTTGTAGTCATAAGACGTAATAGTCTTAAGTTGTTTGAATTTCTTAGATGAAGCATTGTCATTATTATTAATTTTTGATTCGTCTTTCTTTCATCTTATTTCTCTTGCTTGTTTCCACCTTGTAGTCATAAGACGTAATAGTCTTAAGTTGTTTGAATTTCTTAGATGAAGCATTGTCATTATTATTAATTTTTGATTCGTCTTTCTTTCATCTTATTTCTCTTGCTTGTTTCCACCTTGTAGTCATAAGACGTAATAGTCTTAAGTTGTTTGAATTTCTTAGATGAAGCATTGTCATTATTATTCATTTTTGATTCGTCTTTTCTTTCATCTTATTTCTCTTGCTTGTTTCCACCTTGTAGTCATAAGACGTAATAGTCTTAAGTTGTTTGAATTTCTTAGATGAAGCATTGTCATTATTATTCATTTTTGATTCGTCTTTCTTTCATCTTATTTCTCTTGCTTGTTTCCACCTTGTAGTCATAAGACGTAATAGTCTTAAGTTGTTTGAATTTCTTAGATGAAGCATTGTCATTATTATTAATTTTGATTCGTCTTTCTTTCATCTTATTTCTCTTGCTTGTTTCCACCTTGTAGTCATAAGACGTAATAGTCTTAAATTGTTTGAATTTCTTAGATGAAGCATTGTCATTATTATTAATTTTTGATTCGCCTTTCTTTCATCTTATTTCTCTTGCTTGTTTCCACCTTGTAGTCATAAGACATAATAATCTTAAGTTGATTAAATTTTTTAGATGAAGAATTTTCATTATTATTCTTTTTTATGTCTTTCTTTCATCTGTAATGTAGAATTTCAATAAGTTTTTATAATTTTATTATTTGCAATGATTTTTTGCAAAAAAAAGATAAATAAATATTAATCCTTTAAATGCAGAAAATGTCAGCAAAAATGAACAACTTTGCAATATTTTAACATTAGAACAGCAACCGATTCCAGGTAATTCTTCACTTTTATAAATTTAACCTTTATTTCTTTGTCTTTTAAAGCTTTTGCACTTTTGCCAATGCCTTATATTAGTTAGAAATCTCAACTTGTATTCTTTGCCAATTTATCCCGATTTACCATTCCCCCATGGTTTATGGAATGATCTATCTTGATGCCAACAGATGGAATGGTACTGTACTGATGAACTGGTTGATTATATTACATGGCAGCAAGAACTAGTGGTTGTCTGTTAGAAGAGGTAAGAAGATTCTGGCAGAGTTAGGGTTTATTCTGGGTTCCAAAGTTTTATTTTGCTTTTTCATGAATTCCTCTCTCATTAGATCATCACTGATATTATCTTGACATGGTAAGGAGAGTTATCAGTTTTTTATCTCTGTCTAAAATGGTAAGAAATATTAACAGTTGTAATGATATATCCAACAGAGTGGCTGTAAACATATTAATATCATATTTGTCAAGGTTGTTAAGGGTGGCTACAGCCTTTTACAGCTACTAAATTTTTATATTAGTTATGAAAGAACTCTCAACTTCTGACTATATCACATTGAAGCAAATGTTCTCATATGATCACTGAACTTAAGCAACATCAAGCCTGGCCAGTACTTAGATGGGTGACTGCTTGGGAATACTAGATGCTAAAAGCTTGGATGTGTGGATGGTGTAATGGATAACTGCTTGAAATTGTTAATCAGAGAGCTGAGTACCAATTCCATTTGGGTTTGTTATATTCACTTAGGATTTCACTTGGAAAAGGTATGAATTCACCTCTTCTCCCCCAGCTATGGGTTAATAAGACCATCAGTAAATCATTATTATCTCAAAAATTTTTTAAAATCTAAAAATATTTTCTGGCTTTAAATAACCGGCAAAAGGTTGATAAACCATAAAAACAAATAAAAAAAAACTTTCTTTGTGAACTATGTCTCTTCAGGACATAGATGATTATCTTTCTCCATAGCTTCCTTTCTTTTATTGCCTTTAGCAGTAATTGATCTTGTGACCTGTCATTGAATTTGTGCTATTTTTTTTATCACTAATTTTGTACAAACTCATGAAATAGATTACCTGTTGCTTCCTTCTACTTCTCTTGACTCTGATGCACCCTGTGAGTGTTAAATTCTCCAAACATTTCCTTCTCAGTACACTCCCACAAAATTTTAACTGTTTCTTTCTAAATGTTACTATTTCTCTGTAGTTCCTATTTTTCTTTAAAACTTCCTCTTTTGTCACATGCTGAGTCTATGGTATTCTCAATATTCACTGGTAATGTCACATCTTAGTTGTATCTTTTTATTAGTTTAACATTTATTGCTATATAGAAGATTAGACATTACATCACACTCCCACATTCTTTCCTTTGTTTGTAATATTTTCCTATTTCTTAATACTTTGCTCAGTTTCAGAAAAACATCTTTGACTAATCATCTTCAGATTTCTGTTTCATGCAAAATCGCCTTTCTGATATAATATCTGTTATTTCTTTTAGGCCATTGGATTCTTTGCTATCATACAATTTTTTCATTCTCACTGCAACATTAGGATATCTTAATCATGCTTCAACTCAATGATGCCACTGTAATAATGTTGTTTTCTTGAAGAGAGTACAAGCATTTTATCCTTCCACAGCTGAAGATCACTAACCCTAATGGAAAATTGGATACAGGTTCGATTCTTGTCAAAGGCACAATCCTTCTTAGGACTTCTCGTTTTAGGCTGGTTGTTATAAATTTCACTGTTTCAAATAGAAATAAAAAAAACAGGGAGAGCAACTCAAATATTAAAATTAAAAATTAACGTTTATAATAATAAAGAAAAAGAAATAATGTTGGATAAAAATCTATTCAAAAGTTATTATTTATGAAACTGACGTTAACAGATATAGATTTGTTGGAGTTATGAAACTGACGTTAACAGATATAGATTTGTTGGAGTTATGAAACTGACGTTAACAGATATAGATTTGTTGGAGTTATGAAACTGACGTTAACAGATATAGATTTGTTGGAGTTATGAAACTGACGTTAACAGATATAGATTTGTTGGAGTTATGAAACAACGTTAACAGATATAGATTTGTTGGAGTTATGAAACTGACGTTAACAGATATAGATTTGTTGGAGTTATGAAACTGACGTTAACAGATATAGATTTGTTGGAGTTATGAAACTGACGTTAACAGATATAGATTTGTTGGAGTTATGAAACTGACGTTAACAGATATAGATTTGTTGGAGTTATGTTGGAACTGACGTTAACAGATATAGATTTGTTGGAGTTATGAAACTGACGTTAACAGATATAGATTTGTTGGAGTTATGAAACCGACGTTACGATTAATTTGTTGGAGTTATGAACTGACGTTAAAGATATAGATTTGTTGGAGTTATGAAACTGACGTTAACAGATATAGATTTGTTGGAGTTATGAAACCGACGTTAACAGATATAGATTTGTTGGAGTTATGAAACCGACGTTAACAGATATAGATTTGTTGGAGTTATGAAACTGACGTTAACAGATATAGATTTGTTGGAGTTATGAAACTGACGTTAACAGATATAGATTTGTTGGAGTTATGAAACTGACGTTAACAGATATAGATTTGTTGGAGTTATGAAACTGACGTTAACAGATATAGATTTGTTGGAGTTATGAAACTGACGTTAACAGATATAGGATTTGTTGGACGTTAACAGATATAGATTTGTTGAAAACTGACGTTAACAGATATAGATTTGTTGGAGTTATGAAACGACGTTAACAGATATAGATTTGTTGGAGTTATGAAACTGACGTTAACAGATATAGATTTGTTGGAGTTAAACCGACGTTAACAGAAACGTTAACAGATATAGATTTGTTGGAGTTATGAAACTGATTAACAGATATAGATTTGTTGGAGTTATGAAACTGACGTTAACAGATATAGATTTGTTGGAGTTATGAAACTGACGTTAACAGATATAGATTTGTTGGAGTTATGAAACTGACGTTAACAGATATAGATTTGTTGGAGTTATGAAACTGACGTTAACAGATATAGATTTGTTGGAGTTATGAAACTGACGTTAACAGATATAGATTTGTTGGAGTTATGAAACCGACGTTAACAGATATAGATTTGTTGGAGTTATGAAACTGACGTTAACAGATATAGATTTGTTGGAGTTATGAAACTGACGTTAACAGATATAGATTTGTTGGAGTTATGAAACTGACGTTAACAGATATAGATTTGTTGGAGTTATGAAACTGACGTTAACAGATATAGATTTGTTGGAGTTATGAAACTTTAACAGATATAGATTTGTTGGAGTTGAAACTGACGTTAACAGATATAGATTTGTTGGAGTTATGAAACTGACGTTAACAGATATAGATTTGTTGGAGTTATGAAACTGACGTTAACAGATATAGATTTGTTGGAGTTATGAAACTGACGTTAACAGATATAGATTTGTTGGAGTTATGAAACTGACGTTAACAGATATAGATTTGTTGGAGTTATGAAACTGACGTTAACAGATATAGATTTGTTGGAGTTATGAAACTGACGTTAACAGATATAGATTTGTTGGAGTTATGAAACTGACGTTAACAGATATAGATTTGTTGGAGTTATGAAACTGACGTTAACAGATATAGATTTGTTGGAGTTATGAAACTGACGTTAACAGATATAGATTTGTTGGAGTTATGAAACTGACGTTAACAGATATAGATTTGTTGGAGTTATGAAACTGACGTTAACAGATATAGATTTGTTGGAGTTATGAAACTGACGTTAACAGATATAGATTTGTTGGAGTTATGAAACTGACGTTAACAGATATAGATTTGTTGGAGTTATGAAACTGACGTTAACAGATATAGATTTGTTGGAGTTATGAAACGACGTTAACAGATATAGATTTGTTGGAGTTATGAAACTGACGTTAACAGATATAGATTTGTTGGAGTTATGAAACCGACGTTAACAGATATAGATTTGTTGGAGTTATGAAACTGACGTTAACAGATATAGATTTGTTGGAGTTATGAAACAGTTAACAGATATAGATTTGTTGGAGTTATGAAACTGACGTTAACAGATATAGATTTGTTGGAGTTATGAAACAACAGATATAGATTTGTTGGAGTTATGAAACTGACGTTAACAGATATAGATTTGTTGGAGTTATGAAACTGACGTTAACAGATATAGATTTGTTGGAGTTATGAAACTGACGTTAACAGATATAGATTTGTTGGAGTTATGAAACTGACGTTAACAGATATAGATTTGTTGGAGTTATGAAACCGACGTTAACAGATATAGATTTGTTGGAGTTATGAAACTGACGTTAACAGATATAGATTTGTTGGAGTTATGAAACCGACGTTAACAGATATAGATTTGTTGGAGTTATGAAACTGACGTTAACAGATATAGATTTGTTGAGTTATGAAACTGACGTTAACAGATATAGATTTGTTGGAGTTATGAAACGACGTTAACAGATATAGATTTGTTGGAGTTATGAAACTGACGTTAACAGATATAGATTTGTTGGAGTTATGAAACTGACGTTAACAGATATAGATTTGTTGGAGTTATGAAACTGACGTTAACAGATATAGATTTGTTGAGTTATGAAACTGACGTTAACAGATATAGATTTGTTGGAGTTATGAAACTGACGTTAACAGATATAGATTTGTTGGAGTTATGAAACTTTAACAGATATAGATTTGTTGGAGTTATGAAACTGACGTTAACAGATATAGATTTGTTGGAGTTATGAAACTGACGTTAACAGATATAGATTTGTTGGAGTTATGAAACTGACGTTAACAGATATAGATTTGTTGGAGTTATGAAACTGACGTTAACAGATATAGATTTGTTGGAGTTATGAAACGACGTTAACAGATATAGATTTGTTGGAGTTATGAAACTGACGTTAACAGATATAGATTTGTTGGAGTTATGAAACTGACGTTAACAGATATAGATTTGTTGGAGTTATGAAACTGACGTTAACAGATATAGATTTGTTGGAGTTATGAAACTGACGTTAACAGATATAGATTTGTTGGAGTTATGAAACTGACGTTAACAGATATAGATTTGTTGGAGTTATGAAACTGACGTTAACAGATATAGATTTGTTGGAGTTATGAAACTGACGTTAACAGATATAGATTTGTTGGAGTTATGAAACTGACGTTAACAGATATAGATTTGTTGGAGTTATGAAACCGACGTTAACAGATATAGATTTGTTGGAGTTATGAAACTGACGTTAACAGATATAGATTTGTTGGAGTTATTGAAACTGACGTTAACAGATATAGATTTGTTGGAGTTATGAAACAACGTTAACAGATATAGATTTGTTGGAGTTATGAAACTGACGTTAACAGATATAGATTTGTTGGAGTTATGAAACTGACGTTAACAGATATAGATTTGTTGGAGTTATGAAACTGACGTTAACAGATATAGATTTGTTGGAGTTATGAAACTGACGTTAACAGATATAGATTTGTTGGAGTTATGAAACTGACGTTAACAGATATAGATTTGTTGGAGTTATGAAACTGACGTTAACAGATATAGATTTGTTGGAGTTATGAAACTGACGTTAACAGATATAGATTTGTTGGAGTTATGAAACTGACGTTAACAGATATAGATTTGTTGGAGTTATGAAACTGACGTTAACAGATATAGATTTGTTGGAGTTATGAAACGACGTTAACAGATATAGATTTGTTGGAGTTATGAAACGACGTTAACAGATATAGATTTGTTGGAGTTATGAAACTGACGTTAACAGATATAGATTTGTTGGAGTTATGAAACTGACGTTAACAGATATAGATTTGTTGGAGTTATGAAACTGACGTTAACAGATATAGATTTGTTGGAGTTATGAAACTGACGTTAACAGATATAGATTTGTTGGAGTTATGAAACTGACGTTAACAGATATAGATTTGTTGGAGTTATGAAACTGACGTTAACAGATATAGATTTGTTGGAGTTATGAAACTGACGTTAACAGATATAGATTTGTTGGAGTTATGAAACTGACGTTAACAGATATAGATTTGTTGGATTATGAAACTGACGTTAACAGATATAGATTTGTTGGAGTTATGAAACTGACGTTAACAGATATAGATTTGTTGGAGTTATGAAAACTGACGTTAACAGATATAGATTTGTTGGAGTTATGAAACTGACGTTAACAGATATAGATTTGTTGGAGTTATGAAACTGACGTTAACAGATATAGATTTGTTGGAGTTATGAAACTGACGTTAACAGATATAGATTTGTTGGAGTTATGAAACTGACGTTAACAGATATAGATTTGTTGGAGTTATGAAACGACGTTAACAGATATAGATTTGTTGGAGTTATGAAACTGACGTTAACAGATTTGTTTGTTGGAGTTATGAAACTGACGTTAACAGATATAGATTTGTTGGAGTTATGAAACTGACGTTAACAGATATAGATTTGTTGGAGTTATGAAACTGACGTTAACAGATATAGATTTGTTGGAGTTATGAAACTGACGTTAACAGATATAGATTTGTTGGAGTTATGAAACTGACGTTAACAGATATAGATTTGTTGGAGTTATGAAACTGACGTTAACAGATATAGATTTGTTGGAGTTATGAAACTGACGTTAACAGATATAGATTTGTTGGAGTTATGAAACTGACGTTAACAGATATAGATTTGTTGGAGTTATGAAAACTGACGTTAACAGATATAGATTTGTTGGAGTTATGAAACTGACGTTAACAGATATAGATTTGTTGGAGTTATGAAACTGACGTTAACAGATATAGATTTGTTGGAGTTATGAAACTGACGTTAACAGATATAGATTTGTTGGAGTTATGAAACTGACGTTAACAGATATAGATTTGTTGGAGTTATGAAACTGACGTTAACAGATATAGATTTGTTGGAGTTATGAAACTGACGTTAACAGATATAGATTTGTTGGAGTTATGAAACTGACGTTAACAGATTAACATAGATTTGTTGGAGTTATGAAACTGACGTTAACAGATATAGATTTGTTGGAGTTATGAAACAGATATAGATTTGTTGGAGTTATGAAACTGACGTTAACAGATATAGATTTGTTGGAGTTATGAAACTGACGTTAACAGATATAGATTTGTTGGAGTTATGAAACTGACGTTAACAGATATAGATTTGTTGGAGTTATGAAACTGACGTTAACAGATATAGATTTGTTGGAGTTATGAAACTGACGTTAACAGATATAGATTTGTTGGAGTTATGAAACTGACGTTAACAGATATAGATTTGTTGGAGTTATGAAACTGACGTTAACAGATATAGATTTGTTGGAGTTATGAAACTGACGTTAACAGATATAGATTTGTTGGAGTTATGAAACTGACGTTAACAGATATAGATTTGTTGGAGTTATGAAACTGACGTTAACAGATATAGATTTGTTGGAGTTATGAAACTGACGTTAACAGATATAGATTTGTTGGAGTTATGAAACTGACGTTAACAGATATAGATTTGTTGGAGTTATGAAACTGACGTTAACAGATATAGATTTGTTGGAGTTATGAAACTGACGTTAACAGATATAGATTTGTTGGAGTTATGAAACGTTAACGTTAACAAATATAGATTTGTTGGAGTTATAGAAACTGACGTTAACAGATATAGATTTGTTGGAGTTATGAAACTGACGTTAACAGATATAGATTTGTTGGAGTTGGAGTTATGAAACTGACGTTAACAGATATAGATTTGTTGGAGTTATGAAACTGACGTTAACAGATATAGATTTGTTGGAGTTATGAAACTGACGTTAACAGATATAGATTTGTTGGAGTTATGAAACTGACGTTAACAGATATAGATTTGTTGGAGTTATGAAACTGACGTTAACAGATATAGATTTGTTGGAGTTATGAAACTGAAATTTGTTGGAGTTATGAAACTGACGTTAACAGATATAGATTTGTTGGAGTCCCAACACAAAAAATTGTGCATTCCTTAAATAGGTAATTTAAACCTTGCTCTATCAAAGCATCTTTTGTAGCCAAATTGATAAAGGCACATTTTGGCTATAGAAATGATTTCTCTGATGGAAATGAGGACATAGTTTCAATTCCCGTGATAGGGCCAATTTTTCTGCAGCAAGAGTTCTCAAACTTAGTTGCTTGTTATTAATTTCACTGTTTAAGAGAATGTTTTGAATAAACCTATCAACAAAATACTGTTTTTCTTCTATGGATCTATATCTACTAACTTCAGTTTTGTTCCTGAAATATAACCAATAATTTTTTAAAGTATTTTTAAAGGATTTTTTTTATCTGACATTATTTCTTATTACTATAAACATTATTTTTAGTAGGTATATGTGTTTCAGTTGCTTTAAATGTTTTTGTTATTTTTTTGTAGAAGTTCCAAGAAAATTATATATATATATCTTAATAAAGAGAAAGAACAGATGGAGTTAGAATCGACAGTTCTTAGCATTTACTTTTTAAAAAGGGCTCAATACAAACGTAGAGCAAAATATAATATTATTAAAATATTTTTATTATAATAGATTACAATAAAAGCAATTTACATCACTACACAAGGACTTTCATGCTTCGGAACTATAATCCTTTGTCTTAGGGTAATGGTAGATAACATATAATACAAATGATTTATTTGGGAAATTTCCAAATAAGAATTTCCCAAATAAATCATTTGTATTATGTTATCTACCATCACCCGAAACAAAGGATTATATTTCTAAAACATGAAAGTTTTGTGTAGCGATATAAAATCTGTTTATTGTAATCTATTATAATAAAATATTTTAATATTATTATATATATATATATATATATATATATATATATATATATATATATATATATGTACACACACAGAGAGGATGCAGTGAATTGTCATTTAAATAATGCAAAAATGAAAATAACACTGATATCTCAATACATTTATCAAATTTACAGAAAAATATGTTGAAATACTAAATAGTAAATATATTCAATAAAATTGCCATTCCCTTTAGCCACAGCCTCCAGACAACTTCAAAATCTCCTGCAACTCTTCTGAATGCTTTCCTTGTTTAAGTTGGTGAATGCTGCCATAATCCTTGCCTTCTGTTCATCTTTGGTATTACAAGGAGTTTTGTTGGTCTCTCGCTCAACTGCATCCCACAGATAATAATCAAGGGTGTTGCAGTCTGGGGATATAGGTACCTAGATGTAAGAGGTGATGTGGTTGCAGAAATTTTCTGACAACCATGACTGGGTTCTCCTGCTTGTGTGACATGGTGCAGAATCCTGTTACTAGATATAGGGTCTTCCAGCAGCCACCCTCTTGGCCCAGAGCAGCACTACCTCCACAAGACATTTGATGTAGGCCTCTGTCTTGAGTCTATTGCTTTCACTAACGAATTCAGGATATTTCCGAGTTGACGTACCTTCGTAATCACCATTAGACTCATCCAACTATTTTTGAATCCTCTGCACTGTCCTCAGATTCACACCCAAACACTCTGAAATGTTCATATTAGAGCTTCTGACATAAATGCCAAGCAGTACAGCATGCTGTTTTTAAATTTCTGGCAGAGTAAATTATGTCAGGGTGCTCTTTTTTTCACAGTGTGCAACTGACCCTTCTATACTATGCAGTTGATGAAATCAAAAACAATGTACATTTGTGAAATTAAAAATATAAAATGGTGACAATTTACCCTTCACACTCTGTGTATGTATGTATATATGTATATATATATATATATATATATATATATATATATATATATATATATATTATATGAAAAAATATACTGAAAAAACAAACAAAAATCCTAATATGCGATTATGCTGTTTTAATCGCATATTAGGATTTTTGTTTGTTTTTTCAGTATATTTTTCTTCATACAGTCGGATCTATATCCATATATTTGCTTACATATATATTATATATAAAGAAATAATGATACATAGAATCAATCAGCAATATTAATGCGATTAATGGCAAAATCACTTCACTAGTAGAACATAATGTATGCATTAAAATACCGTTAATCCATTGAATGATGTGATCCTCATTTATAAAACTGTTGTCAGATGTTTCTAGTGTATATTTTTTAAGTTAAGCAAGTACTTTCGAAGACCTTCATAATCAGGCTGTAATTTTTTTCCTTTAAAGTTAAAACTTGAAGACGAAATAATTGTTTGTAGACCACATTAATATTGCTGATTGATTCTATGTATGATTATTTCTTTATATATAAAATATATGCTGCCTAATATTCCATGGTTATAATTTATTACATTGGAATTGTAATCACAAACCAATTCATCAGACCTACAAATTCAAAAAGAAATCAGAAATTTTAACTCTGGGTACCCGGAGTTATCATTTCCGATTTTATAGTTTCCTCCTCTGATGAATTGGATTACAGTTCTAATTTGTGTGTGTCTATATATATATGTATATACATATGTATGTATATATATATATATATATATATATATATATATATATATATATATATATATATATATATATATATATATATATATATATATATATATATATATATATATATATATATATATATATATATATATATATATATATATATATATATATATATATATATATATATATATATATATATATATATATATATATATATATATACATATATATATGTATATATATATATATATATATATACATACATATATATATATATATACATATATATATATATACATACATGTGCGTATATATGTATACTTATATATATATATATATATATATGTGTGTATATATGTCTATATTTCTGAAATTAGGTATTATGTACACTATTTACATTATTCAGGCTATTTTCCTCATCTTTGTTGCCATATTTATCATAACATTTTGGCCATTGTATGCTCGGCCTTCTTTAGGTGGTTGGAATGTCGAACTGAACCTCTTTTTTTTTTTTTGCTTGCTGGTGTAGACTGTTCTAATTCCACATGCCATGTTTAATGGATGTCAGTTATCAGTTATCTCCTGTTAATTCCCCTCTCAAAGTTCTCTAACAAATAAAATAAAAATGAAGATTTCCCTCTAAACAAGATTACTGCTCATTAGCTCAAGCTAACTTCTTTACCAGACAATCTCCGTCTGGCTTGTTATAAATCTGTTGCTTCTATGGTGATTCTACTGATTTCAGTTCTATAATATTGATCAGTGGTGATAGAAGAGTTTTGTACCATTCTTGATATTGTAGCATATAAAGAATTGGACATAAGCCAAAAAGAAAGAAATTATTAGAAGTCAAACAATAATGTTAGTCTGTTCTTTTTCTTTATAATAATAAATTTATACTCAGTATAAAATGAACTGCTGCAATAGATTTTACAAGTCATCATTTTTCATTCATTAAATTAATTGTGTTGATTGATAAGTAAGGTCACCAGTCCAATAAAACAAGTTTAAGACAAAATAAAATTTCCAATCCTAGAAAAGAATTTTTAAACCAAACAGAATAATGAAACTGGCATCAAAATAAAAGAAATTTATGTCTTGACAAAATTATAATTTTATTTTTTCAACAAAGTCGTTATTTCATGTTTGACTTTTTTTGCAAATGTTCTGTCCACTTTTTCATTCCATCTATGAAGAAAGTTTTTATTTTACTTTTAATCCAATTGCACACATCAACTTCAGTATAGTATTATGTCATATGAAAAATGGCTTTTCAATGTATCTTTCAGTTCTGGGAACAATCTCAAGTTTAATTGTGGCTTTATGAAGTGTGCATATTTTTCACCATTTGCAACATTTGTTGACTGCAATACAACCTTGCATTGTCATGATCCAAAAAATAAACTTCTGTTCAGGTGTTATTCTACAGATTAATTATTTGACTACTCACAAAATTTCATACATTCAAATTAAAAAACATTGAGCCTTGTCAGTACCCAGATGGGTGACTACTTGAGAATACCAAGTGCTGTAAGCTCAGAAGAGCAGGTGGGATGATGGAAAGTTACAGCCATATCATATTGAAACACTGATTCTTGTATAATCACCAAAGTTAAGCAACATTGAACCTGGTCAGCACTTTGATGAGTAACCACTTGGGAATACCAAGTGCTTTAAACTTGGATGTTCTGGTGATGTGATAGAAGATTCTAGCCATATCTCATTGAAACACTGGTTCTTGTATGATAACCAAATTGAAGCAAATAGTCAGTACCTAGATGGGTGACCATTTGAAAATGTCAGATGTGCGGCATGTAAGTGGATAATGGCTCTTGGGAAAGGTATGAATACACCTCTACTGCCCCCAGTTATGGGTTAATTAGTAAGACTTATATCAGTAAAAACCTTATTATCTCCCCAATATTCTTACAACCTAAAAATATTTTCTGGCTTTAAATAACCTGCAAAAGGTTGATAAGCCATAAAAAACAAATTAATCAATTTATATATCCAATGAATTTAGCTTGATGTTCAACCTGAGTGTCTGAAATTCTATCAATTTTGCTTTATACATAACTTAGACATATTTACTCATCACTATTTGACACCATTATGATTCAATATTATTCACACATTGAGATAAGTTATGGTTGGAAGTTTTTATTATGACACCGACTACAAGTTATCTTGTACTTGGCATTTCTGGTACATTTTCATTTGTGGACACCCACAACTAGTTTATCTACAGTGATACTTTTAGGGTGAAAACAAGGTTAAGACTTCAGTTGAAGGTAAAAAATTAACTCATAATAAAAGTTTTTGTTGCTTAAGTTGGTTATTATAAAGTCAGATTTCAGAATTGATCTCTGGCAGTCAACATGTTCAAGTGACATGCCTCCAACCCAATATAAAGTTGGAAAATTTAAATCTGCTCAATTTTAGTGAGAAATTTATAAAATAGCAGATTTTACAAATACTAAGACTGTATTTGCAAAACATAGCTTAATTTTGAGTATGTTCAGCCAGTCTATCATTACACATTGACTGTCAACAACACAATAACTCGTGTCTGGCAGTTTTTTTAATTATGATGCTGACTATGAGTTATCTTGTACTTGGCATTTTCATCTGCAGGCACCAACAATAAGTTTATTCATAGTGATACTTTTAGTGTGAAAACAACGTTAAAACTTCACTTGAAGCTATAAATTGAATCATAAAACTTTTTATTGACTAAGTTGGTGTTTGAAGTCAAATTTCATAACTGACCTTTGGCAGTCAATGTGCTAACTGGAAAATTGACGCAACACAATCTTAGTATCTCAACCCCTATATTTTGACTTATTTTATCTGCAGTGATACTTTTAGTTTGAAAACAACGTTAAGACTTCAGTTGAAGCTATAAATCAATTCCTAAAAGTTTTTATTGCCATAGTTGGCTTTGATAAAGTTGGCATTTATCAGATTAGTTAATATTCTTATAGATTATACTTCATATATAATTGGTAATTAAATGAAAAAAATGGCAAAACATCTCATTTAATTTTGGGTATGTTCGGCCAGTCTTTCTTAATACATTAGCAGTTTTTTTTTAATTATGATGCTGACTTCAAGTTATGCTTGGCATTTTTATCTGTGGGCACCAATAACTAGTTTATTTGCAGTGTTACTTTAGCGTGAAAACTGTGTTAAGACTTCAATTAAAGCTATAAATCAACTCATAAAAATTATCTATTGCCTAAGTTGGCTATTATGAATCAGATTTTAAAATTGATCCCTTGAAGTCATTTTATTAAAACCTGAAACTATCATATATTCTAGAATAATTAGATATGAAGTGAAATATATAAAACTTTTCTTTGTTTTAATTTTGATGATTACAACTTCAAATAAAAAATCCACTGTTTGAAAATATGGGAATATTCCATGTGATCATTAAAAGAAAAAAATAGAAGATTTATAGAGGATTGGTATTTGACTTTGTGTCACTGACTGCAGACTGCAATAAATAAAAATGAAGATTTGATTAGAATATGAATTGTCAATGTTTATTGAAAGCACATGGGAACAAGATCTGGAGATATAGAGGATGGTTGACCTCAAGTCAGCCAGACATTGAGTGAGGGTAACTGAATCTCCCTTTTGTTGGGACGGCTGCCAAACATGTCCAAATTCAGTGGTTGGAAAGTAAGAAGAGTTTATCATCTCCTTGAAACAGGGGTCATAAAATTCACACATGACCAGAAACCCTTTTCGGTTTCCTTTTTCATTATGGGAAAATAAAATTTTTTATTTATTATTTATTAGTTTATTTTCATTTTCTCACTGATTTATAATCCAAAAATGTTTAACTTTTTGAAAGTGTGTTTGATTATCCACTCAATATTTGGTGGAACTCTTTTTGTTTGAATTCTTACATTAGTGCAGCATGTTGGATCAGTTCTTTTAAATCAAATATGTGCTGCAGTTAAATTTATATTACAATGAATCATACAAAAAGTAGATTAGTAAATATATATATATATATATATATATATATATATATATATATATGTTTAGTTGGATTGATGTGAGTTTGTGACCCTGCGATCATCAGACAAACTGAAATTGTTTCAGTTTGTTTGACGATTGCAGATATCATGAAACCCAGGGTCACAAACTCACATCAGTCCAACTAAATATGTTAGCTCTATCCCTGATATTGAGTGCTTTCCAATAAGTACCACACATATATAATATATAAATGATATATATAAAAATTGCATGCATATATATATATATATATATATATATATATATATATATATATATATAATAAAGGATACTAAAATGTTCTTGATCTAAACCACTTCCCTAAGTCAGTGCTCTGATATGTGGTCATTAAATTGCTGAGTTTGGGAAAAAGGACTGGTTTGACAACTTTTCATTAACCCCTTTTTTATGTGTGTCTAATATATATAATTTATTTTTGTGGTTAATTTTTAATTTCTTCTTTAATTTTAAATTTAATTTAAAAATTGTGTTTCTTTTAATATCCCCAATTTGTCGTCATAAGGTTAATATTCTGTTTTTTTAATAAAACTCCTTCCCTTTCAGATAGATACCTACCACCCACCTTGACCCCTATTTCATGGCTAGCGTCTGACTGAAACAGTGAAAAGTGTAAAGTTTTTGGCAAGTTAAGGTTTATTTGCTTTCAATCTCAATTCCTTACAGTTAACTGTTACATCCACCTTCCTCTAACCTTATAGACATGAACTTCATCTCATTCCACACTTGGGTTGAACAGACAGATAACCACTTTTGTCATCTGCTGAAATAGCCTATTCCCCATATGAGGTAAAAGGATTTGTTTGATTATTAATTATATTGCTCTGTATAAATTAAATAAAATACATCGAGCTCATTTTTGTAGATCAGTTCTAATATTTTTATATTACTAGGATCCACTTGGATTATATACCAACAGATTTTTTACCTTTATATATATATATATATATATATATATATATATATAATATATATAGTACAGATAAAAATCTGTTGGTATGTAATCAAAGTGGATCCTAATAATATACAATATTAAAACTGATCCATAAAAGAGCTCAATGTATTTATTATAACAAAGCATATAAATTACACAACAGAGGAATCCAAAATTACCTCATGAGTATAGTCTATTTCAACTGATGCCGAGTACATTAGTCTTATTCAACCCAGATGGATGGACTGTATTCAGTGTCAGAACTAGAGATTTAAAATTTAATATTTAACAAGGACAGCAGTTGAAAAATTGATACAGAGCCTACCCATATTGAAGCCTTGGCAGAACAGGCTGCCCAAGTAGTGATAAGGGGAGGGCAGAAGTTATCTGTCTTAAAAGGAAAGAAGCTCCACAAATTCAACCCAGATATTAACATTAAGACCCCAAATTGGGGTTATAAGAAAGATGAAGTGTTAAAATGAAACTGAAGGAAGGTCTAAGAAAGGATTTTTATAAAATGAAATTTTTAATTATTAATTATATAAAAAAATTGTTCCCACTAAAAAATACCAAATTATGCTTACAAATAAGATATATAACAAGATTAGCAATGAATTATATTTAGATAGTTTATATTAAGAAAGAATATATAAAGAAAATTATTATTAAGGAATAAAAATAATTTAATGATAAAAATATAATTCATTTAAAATTTTAAAGGTAAGTTAAAGTATTAAGAAAAAAACCATACCAGTATTATATAAAAAAACCAAAAAAACACTTAGAAAAAATTTAAAAAAATATATGGATAAAGAATTAAGTAATCTAAGAAAAAAGAGTTCTTATAGCAGGGGATAGTTATAAGATAGGATTGATATGGAGAAGGCAAAATATACTAATATTTTTAAGGGTTAGATAATTAAAAATAAAGTATGATCAATAACATTATAGAAGTTTAAACCTACCTCTACGATGATATTTTAAATTTTAATTGAATAAAATTCATTTTTCTTATTTAAATTAAGAATAAAAACAGATAAAAATTGACTCTACACTTTTTGCAATAATAAACCTTTGTTGCAGGTCACTAATATGATTAGGTAGTAATATGACTTATTTAGTTACGCTGCAACAATTATTACAGATTGAATGTGAGTCCAAGTAAAAAATGATAACACAAAACAACAGAAAAACAAAGGACAACTAATTGCATGTATTGATAAAAAGGAATTACAATTACAATAAAAAAAGAAAACATTTAAAGAGGAGCTGTAAGAGAATGTGTATTTTTGGTTGTGTAAAATTTGTGTACGTGATAGACATATGTGAGTGTGCAAGAAATAAATTTGTGCGATAGACATGTGTGTGAGAGTATCCAACAGTCAAAAAAAAGAGAAAAAATCCATATTGTAACTGTACATACAATTATATCTGAAAGACTGTGTGGAAAAAAAAAGAAACTAGGGAGAGAAATGCACACATTTTTATAGGCTTAAAGAGTGCCTCCTAGTAACATTTTTTTGGTAAAATCAAATCAAATTCCAGTCAAATCTATTACATCACTTACATACTAATACCCTTGGGAATGGTATAAATCCTCTTCTTCTCCTTCCAGCTATGGCTAAATAGAAGGACAGACTGGGTTCTATAGCTTTGGATGGCAACTATTCTACTGCAGAAAGAAATGGCAACCTACTGTGAGAAAAAAAATCTGCCTCGTCAGTCATGTATCAAAAGATACATGATTGCCTAAGCATGTATCATGCATGGCACATAACTGACTGACTGACAAGTGGGATAACCCACAGGTTCTTATTTTCTTATTCTCCTAATTTCTACCCCCAAATGATAGTGTCACCAGCACTTAACTTCTCAACCTTTCTCTCTAAGTATTGGTCTCCTTTAATAACATGCTAGCAGCATGGCCCGGTGTTGCTCATGCTTGATTCAAAAATTGTACGACTCATACAGCAATCGCTATCATTTGACTTGAAATATTTTTGCCCTTCCTTGCCTTTAAAGGAGCGCCCTTTGCCGTGCTGATGTTGCTACATGCCTTACTTCTTGCCTATCTCACACTGCAAATTTTTTCTAAGCTCTATACTATACTAAACATTAAATCTGTTACGAAAAAAGATCTAAACAAAATGAACACAAAACGATCAGCTTTAAAAAAGGACTCGTAACTGGAAAAACCAAATGAAAAAAGAATGTTAACAACAAATACATTTTCACACCCAACCCAGTTCTGCAGAATCAGAATCAACGTTGATTTTAAGCAAGCGAATGAGCCAATTGGAGTAAAGTGCCATGCAGATTTAAATTTTTCCCACTTGTGACGAATACAGATATCGATTTTTTTTGCATGCTAGCATGCTAGTTAACATTTGTGTCAGTCAGCTGTTGGCTCTCATGCTGGCAAATAGAATCTTCCTGCCTATTCGTGTCAGCCAGCTATAGGCTCTCACTCTGGCCAGTAGAAAATGGCCGCAAACTACATGAAAACTGCTGTAGAAGCATGAAAAAATCGATTATTTCCACTATCAATGCAAAGTCGGTCTTGGCCTTCCAGCTAACTTGGAGCATGTGCATGTAAATTTTGGTGCAAATCTGTCAAAAATTGCGACTGTGAATTCGTCACACACACACACACACACACACACATCGTGCCTTTTATAGATAGAGATTATTATTTAAACATTTATTTAAGATAACCACTTTGAATACATTTATTTTTCCTGCTAAAGAGCCCCTTTCACCATGTGTTGACTGTTATCACACTGTGTTATACTTTAATTTCATGTAACTTTCTTCCTTTCTGTAGACTTATTATTACAGATTTTATAACTTATTCCATGTAAGTAAACTACTTTCTAACTTCTTACCCATTTAGACCCCTTCCTGTCTCACAATTTAACATTCACCCTCTTTGTCATATTTCTTCTTTCCCTTCTTTTTTATCTATTTATTTATTTTTTTATTTGGACTAATCTAGTCTCAAGTTTTTCTTTTTCTAGATTTACCTTTTTTGATTTCACTTAACCTGCTTATGAACAGGACTTTGTCTTCACAGTTTTAATTGCTGTAAGGCATTTATCTGAAATGCATATTTAAGGATAAAAAAAAGTATATTAATACACTTTATACCAACTCTTTGGCATACTTATTTTATTTTTTTATTTATATGTAACTACTTGGTAGCAGAGATAGTTGTGCTTTTGCCTTTGGTCCTACACTAAGAATTCAAACCAAAGTAAAAGTTAGTGTCAATTACCTCCTTTGATTTAGTCCAGCCAAGTTTTATGCCCTTTATTAGATAGATATAAATAAACACAATGTCCAAATAGACTGTTTATCTATAGTTAATTAACATAGTCGCAGAGTGGTGTTCCTATCAATAGATATCTATGTTAGGGGCACTGGACAATTACTCTGGATTGTAAATCATACTTGACATGACATAGACTTTGACACTTGGCCAATTAAATAACAGCTTAAAGAAAGTCAAGGTTCCAGATATATCTACGGCCAACAAAGTTATCCAGAAAGTGAAATAGAATAAGTTTTCTTGGCGTTCAAGAAAATCAATAATGTTGAGAAGTCCACCATCTTGACATTTTCTGACACCTATTTCAAAAGCCTTCCAGGTGGTGCCTCTCATAGAAGCTATTTGATATTGCTTGCTGACAATGAAGGAAATATATTCCCTATTCAATGGCAATTAGGGAAAATAAAGAGGATTGTGAGGAGCAGACAAGAAGCTCAATGTCTGGCTTTGCATGAAGCAAAGTAAACAGCATTTTATTTGAAAACAATTCTAACAGAAATCCTACATCAAAGTGAAAGAGAAATTCACATCAAATGCTACAAAGATGACAAGTCACTCTTTGATTCATGACATCCTTCCAAGACCCTTGCAGATAAGAGTTTGATTCCTGATAAAGCCATTATAAAAGACATGATGGTAACAGAAGAAATAAATGATGTACAAATGAGACTAAAAGACAATTAGTTGACCGTTTAACAAAGGCTTTGGCATTGTCAGAGAATTTGCATGATGTACAACAAGGACAAAAAACCCTCCAAAATGAAACAGCTGTCTTTTAATTGTCTGAGAGACCTCTTATTGTCTGATGCTAACCTTCAGGAGAGTGACTCATTGTACCTTTTCTTGGACTAACATTTTCCACTGACATGAAATGGAAAGATTATATTGAATTGATTGCTGGGGTTTGCTGCTAGGAAAGTTTGATTACTGTAGTGCGGACCTTGAGTCCAACATGGCCAACCTTCACTGCAAGTGAATTGTGGTAGCTGTGGAGGGGAGTAATAATAGGAGGTTGAACAGCTATCTGATTTTTGGGCCCTATTTTGTGATATATATCACAGATAATGGCTTGAAAAGAACCTAAAAAATAATACTAATTTATGCCAATATTTCCATAAGATATAAATCTTCAATAAATATTTTCATGCTAATTGTTCTAATGGGCTTTCCTCTTTGGTACCTAGACATTATTAATCTAAGCCATAATATAACTTCCCTCTGCCTTTTCTATAAATATTTTCATGCTAATTGTTCTGATGGGCTTTCCTCTTTGGTACCTAGACTTTATGAATTTAAGCCATAATATAGCTTCCCTCTGCCTTTTCTATAAATATTTTCATGCTAATTGTTCTGATGAGCTTTCCTCTTTGGTACCTAGACTTTATGAATTTAAGCTATAATATAGCTTCCCTCTGCCTTTTCTATAAATATTTTCGTGCTAATTGTTCTGATGGGCTTTCCTCTTTGGTACCTAGACTTTATGAATTTAAGCCATAATATAGCTTCCATCTGCCTTTTCTATAAATATTTTCATGCTAATTGTTCTGATGAGCTTTCCTCTTTGGTACCTAGACTTTATGAATTTAAGCCATAATATAGCTTCCCTCTGCCTTTTCTATAAATATTTTCATGCTAATTGTTCTAATGGGCTTTCCTCTTTGGTACCTAGACATTATTAATCTAAGCCATAATATAACTTCCCTCTGCCTTTTCTATAAATATTTTCATGCTAATTGTTCTGATGGGCTTTCCTCTTTGGTACCTAGACTTTTATGAATTTAAGCCATAATATAGCTTCCATCTGCCTTTTCTATAAATATTTTCATGCTAATTGTTCTGATGAGCTTTCCTCTTTGGTACCTAGACTTTATGAATTTAAGCCATAATATAGCTTCCCTCTGCCTTTTCTATAAATATTTTCATGCTAATTGTTCTAATGGGCTTTTTCCTCTTTGGTACCTAGACATTATTAATCTAAGCCATAATATAACTTCCCTCTGCCTTTTCTATAAATATTTTCATGCTAATTGTTCTGATGGGCTTTCCTCTTTGGTACCTAGACTTTATGAATTTAAGCCATAATATAGCTTCCCTCTGCCTTTTCTATAAATATTTTCATGCTAATTGTTCTGATGAGCTTTCCTCTTTGGTACCTAGACTTTATGAATTTAAGCCATAATATAGCTTCCCTCTGCCTTTTCTATAAATATTTTCATGCTAATTGTTCTGATGAGCTTTCCTCTTTGGTACCTAGACTTTATAAATTTATGCCATAATATAGCTTCCCTCTGCCTTTTCTATAAATATTTTCATGCTAATTGTTCTGATGAGCTTTCCTCTTTGGTACCTAGACTTTATGAATTTAAGCCATAATATAGCTTCCCTCTGCCTTTTCTATAAATATTTTCATGCTAATTGTTCTGATGAGCTTTCCTCTTTGGTACCTAGACTTTATGAATTTAAGCCATAATATAGCTTCCCTCTGCCTTTTCTATAAATATTTTCATGCTAATTGTTCTAATGAGCTTTCCTCTTTGGTACCTAGACTTTATGAATTTAAGCCATAATATAGCTTCCCTCTGCCTTTTCTATAAATATTTTCATGCTAATTGTTCTGATGAGCTTTCCTCTTTGGTACCTAGACTTTATGAATTTAAGCCATAATATAGCTTCCTCTGCCTTTTCTATAAATATTTTCATGCTAATTGTTCTGATGGGCTTTCCTCTTCGGTACCTAGACTTTATGAATTTAAGCCATAATATAGCTTCCCTCTGCCTTTTCTATAAATATTTTCATGCTAATTGTTCTGATGAGCTTTCCTCTTTGGTACCTAGACTTTATGAATTTAAGCCATAATATAGCTTCCCTCTGCCTTTTCTATAAATATTTTCATGCTAATTGTTCTGATGAGCTTTCCTCTTTGGTACCTAGACTTTATGAATTTAAGCCATAATATAGCTTCCCTCTGCCTTTTCTATAAATATTTTCATGCTAATTGTTCTGATGAGCTTTCCTCTTTGGTATCTAGACTTTATGAATTTAAGCCATAATATAGCTTCCCTCTGCCTTTTCTATGAATATTTTCATGCTAATTGTTCTAATGAGCTTTCCTCTTTGGTACCTAGACTTTATGAATTTAAGCCATAATATAGCTTCCCTCTGCCTTTTCTATAAATATTTTCATGCTAATTGTTCTGATGAGCTTTCCTCTTTGGTACCTAGACTTTATGAATTTAAGCCATAATATAGCTTCCCTCTGCCTTTTCTATAAATATTTTCATGCTAATTGTTCTGATGGGCTTTCCTCTTTGGTACCTAGACTTTATGAATTTAAGCCATAATATAGCTTCCCTCTGCCTTTTCTATAAATATTTTCATGCTAATTGTTCTAATGAGCTTTCCTCTTTGGTACCTAGACTTTATGAATTTAAGCCATAATATAGCTTCCCTCTGCCTTTTCTATAAATATTTTCATGGTAATTGTTATGATAAACTTTCCTCTGTGATACCTAGACTTTATGAATTTAAGTGCAGTATTAGATTGGGAGCAAGGTCTCATCATCTTACAATTGAAATGGCTAGATATAACCATATGTTCTACATTAACAGTTTCTTCTCCTGCACCTCTCACCTGTAAAAATGCACAGGGAAGAAACTTTACAGTGGTGATAAAATGACTGAAGTCAAGATACCAGGTAAGGACCAATTATATTGCTGATTCTACTGTGGATTTTATCAAGGATCTCTAAATATAACACCAGACTAAATATGGCAGCAATATTCTAAGCATGTGTGAATGGTAGACTTATAGATATTTTCAATAAATATGGCCATAAGCTATGTTGATAGGGGGAACAAATAGTTCTGTATGATGATTAAGGGAGAGCATATTAAAGGATCTATCTAGAATTCACTATGTTGCACTATTTGAATACTAATAATTCATGGCACTTTGCCATGGGCAGCTTAGACACAGAGCATAACAGATAGGTCTGAGCATTTCCATAACATCAATGTATGGCAGCATCACCTAACATTTACATAATGCTATCATATATATGGCTGTCACTATGAATTAATAATTGAGAAATTACAGAGAATTAAAGAATGCTCTCCTTCCTTGGTTATACTCTTTCATAATTGTCCCTGAAAGAATTCAAAAATGTTACCAAAATGGAATATATCTGAAATGGAATTATGTAAATTCACCTGCAGTTTTCTCCATTCAGTAAATGAGGGTCAGACAAAGTGACTGATAAAGATATTAGATCTAATCAAGAAACCAAGTCAAGGTCACTAGGCACTAGTCTTTGAGAAATGAATGAATCTACTTATGTATAGCATGAAGACATGCTGAAAATTAGTCAAAAAGAAAAAGTTGGTCCAATTCCTCTTAAATGATCAAATCAATTCTTATTAAAGAGGGTTGGTGATAAGTTTAAAATATTAAACATGTAGCAGGAGTAGCCATGTTAAATGTAAATAAATGGCAGAAGTGCAAAACAAACAGAATTGACAAAGTTTGCAATAATCACTAACAAGAAAAAGAAAAGAACAGGGCAAAAATAATATAAAGCAAGAAAACAATATATGTAAGGCAAATTAAGAGAAATAAGGCAAAGGTAACATTAATAAGGCAAAAATTTCACAAACTAACAATTGGGGTTGACACACAAGAGCAAGTTTGGATAAAAGAATGTAGCATTCTGACTTCAAGACAAGATAGACTGGGACTGAGTAAGATGAAACTGAGAACTGGCT
The DNA here is from genome assembly GCA_903632075.3 of Acanthosepion pharaonis. NCBI lineage: Eukaryota > Metazoa > Mollusca > Cephalopoda > Sepiida > Sepiidae > Acanthosepion > Acanthosepion pharaonis. Next base: position 342,926 of record CAHIKZ030000248.1, on the reverse strand, counting down.
TATTTTATTGGCTAGGAAGAAATTCCAGCATGCATTTCTGTGCTTCTGCCTATAAATTGGGGAGGTGCAAGTGTTTTGCATTCATTCCCTCTGGGGAGTGGAACCAAAAAAATAAAAATGGGATAAAATCATTAAAAGCTGTTTTTATCTGTCATCTGACAGTCAGAAAGACAGTTAACAGGCCAACTTAAGTTATACTTTAAGGAATAAAAGAATCTTTTGCTTCCAAAGAAACAATTCACATAGAAACCAAAAGAGATTCCAGGATATTCAAGAGAAAAGATGCAACATTTAGTATATTGAATCTATTGTATGAAAAAGTGTTAGCAGAAACTGGATTATCAAGATGATGATCAACTGCAGAATCCAAAAACCACTTGATTTGTATCAACATTGTAGCTTAAGACTGATTAGACATTCCTAAATCAAAACAAGACAGGGTGTTTAATCCTACACTCCAATCTCTGCGTGGCGTGTCTAATATAGCCAAATTCACACTGACATGTAAATGAATATAGAACAGAAGTTTTATGGGATAAAGAAACATTATTGTTGTTAATGGAAGAAAAGAGTAGTGTTTAACGCTTTCACTGCAGGAAACACTGAGTAACAAACTTCGTGATTTGTCAAGCAAACCTAAAACTGACATTGCCTAACCAAGTTAATTTTAGATAAACCAGGCATTTCAGGGGCCAGCCCTTTTTGTTAATAGAAAAAAAAGAACATGTCTTTCATTTCAAAAGGATTGTAAAAGGACAAGAGAACCTTCTAAGATTTATGATCAGCATATATAATCTTTTATAAATCCATGAGATTAAATTTTGTCTGTCACAGGCTGGGTCGTTTTGTTCTAGTGTCACTTTTGAAAGATTTTCTATCAGTCTGTTATATATATTACTGACAAATGTCATTTACAATATGCATAACAATTTTTAAAGCATACTTCATATTTCATATGTGTTATTTCTTTTTAATTCAAATTTTAAAAATCACCATATATAAGCAATGTTTCTGTTAATAAAGTTTTTAAATTTGCATTTGTATTGAAAGAATTTATATCTGACTTGTCAAAATTCAGTCGTAAATTGCAAAACCTACAGCATTCATAATAAGCAATGTTGTCATCTGATATTTCACATTACTACAAATTAATCAAACAGAGCTAAAAATAATAATTTTATGGTAATCGTAAAAGTAATATTAGCTGTTTTCCTACAAGGAAACATTTGGTATTCATTGCCAGTACTGCTTTTAGTTAAATTTATAAAATCTTTTTTTCAAGAAAATAGGTTTCTCAAATCTTGTAGCTGCTATTACTGTTTCCAGTACTGATGGGGTGTGCTTCCTAACCTTTTATTTGACTCAGTGTGAAATGTCAGTTTCTTGATTATTTCATTATTTTCTCTTCAAGTTTCATGTGATATACATTTTAGTTGTTACTGCTGCTGGTAGTCTTTGAGTGATGTGGTTTCTATTATTTGCTACAGTTCTTTGTCATTCTGTGGTCTACAATGTTCAACAAAAGATGTCCTTTACCAAGATCCACAGCCTTAAAGCCATTTTTAACCATTGATGTTAGAAAGCAGTTGTATACAACTGACAGTTTAGATATTTCCAGATGGGTTTGATGCCATGCATGTTATCCATATGAAACACTTGATCTAATGAGGCTATTTAAGACTCAAAATTTCAGGCTAGTGTTTTGGTTTTGTAGCAATTTGAGGTATTGCATGAAACTACTTCTGGTGCAGTATTCTATTTTCAATTTCTTTATCTCCTATACTAAATTTGTCAGAACTGATCCATACTCCAAAGTATCTGGAGTGTTTAGTATTTACTAATTCTTCATCCTGAATTTTTATGATGCAATCAGGGTAGGTGCCATAACTGTTTTCATTCCAATTCCAGTTCATAGTTTCTATTTTGGAATGGTTTGAGTCCTATTTCTTGGAATATTTGGTAGAGGATGTTGATTTTCTGTTGAAGATCATTATTATTCCAACTATGAATACCTATGTCATCAGCATAGAACCCCCCCTCCCTCATCATCAGTACATTGGTATTGGGAGAGAAAGCAGGACCATTGTCTTCTATTGGTTTGGACTGTGGGATGGAATGTTGAAATGGTTAGAGAGCAGCTCTTCACATTTGTCTTTGCAAATGCACAGGGCATAGTCTAAGAAAATATTAAATAGACTGGGGCTCTCATTTCCTTCTTAATTTTCTCCTTATAAGGTTTGAAATGTTTCCATATTGGGGTCCTCACCAGACATGTAAGATTTTATAGATCAATATAGTTCTTCTACTAGATCAATGCATTCAGAGCTTGGAAGGTGATTTCTAAGGTGTGAGAAGAGGAGGTCTCTATTGATGTGGTCATATGCTGCTATAAGGTCAACAAACAGGTATACAGTTTCCTATTAGAGAGGTAATCAATTTCTGGGAGTTGTTTCATGACATATATACCATCATTGCATCCCTTACCAGAATGAAAATCAAACTGGGTCACAAATAGTTGACTTTCATAAAACGATGAGAGCTGAGTTAATATAATTTTCATTAATACTTTCACCATGAGGGATTCAACTGAGATACCTCTGTATGTGTGAGGGTCTTCAGGGCTACTTTTCTTTTTCCATAATGCATTAATGTGTGATAAACCTCACTTTTTAGGGATATATTTCTGATTCCAGGCTTCTTTTGTAAAATAGAGAAACTTGTTATTGAATTCAGGGAGAAAGTAAACTATTTTTAAAAGTTCAGCTTCAATGTCAAGTGATGCTTTATTATTCCTTAGTTTTTTTAATAGCTTTCTTAATTTCCTCATCACTAGGTTCATATTTGCTTATGTTTGGAGACAGACTTTGTAATGATTGATCTGAATAAGTCAAAATAATCTGTTTAATTAGATTTTCTTAAAACTGTACTGAATTATTTAAACTAGTGAAAAAATAGTAAGTTTGGTAAATTAATTATTATTATAATCATTATCATTATTACAAATATTAGAATATTATTCAAATGTTCATCTCATGGTCAGCTCTGTGTCACTATGTCCAGAGTAAGTAATTCAATTAGACTTAGCATAATGACTGAAAGAACTTTAGAAAGTAGATGCCTTGTTGAAAATATGGTTCATAGGATGGCTATTTGGCTAGTTATGTGCTGTAACCTAGGGAAGATTACTGAATAGAATAACCAAATGAAGGTTGGCAATGAACGATAATACTTAGGACAAGAACAACACATAAGATTTGCCAGTGGCACATAGAAGAATTAGTCAACTGCTAGAAGTGAGTCAAGTGAATTCCACGATGAATCTCCAACTGCAGGCCAACATACAGTATTTACTACTGTATTCATGTGAATGGGGACATACCCATTATTGTCTGTAGGTATGCTACAAAATTATGTAAATTTGCCTTTGGCCTGCTCTAATACTATTCAGGCATAGATCCACAAAGGTGTCATAAGTGAAGTGATTTTTTATTTTTATTTAATTGAGTTCACCCCATGGAAGGCAGTAAAACCACTAAGACTCAATGGAAGAATTAGAAAACAGAAACATTATTAAGGAGTGAGAACAAGGCCTTGTTTTCTATTTATGTTTCCCAGAAATTTCAGTTGTCTCTTTCTGATTATAAGTGTCTTGTTTGTTTCCATTCTTTTTAAAACTTCCTTGTTATTCACATCTTCTGTCCATGGTATTCTCAGCAGCTTTCTTTTTCATCTTAGAAAAAAATTGTCCAACATTTACTGCCATGTGGGGGAAATGATATTAAATAGCAGTTCAGCAATCTTTACTATCTAATGAAATTTTCTTATTTCTTAATACTTTGTTTAACTTTTGGAAGGCATCTTTCTCTATTCCATTGCACTTTTGTATTTCCTTATAACATTTTCCTTCATCTCTTATAGTTAAATTTCTGTACATATTTGACCTAGACTGATTGCCCTACTGGATCTAAAGAGCTTAGTTTGCCTTATTATTTTAGCAGTAGCTGGGGTAGAGAGATATATTCATGAAGTGAAATGAACACAGCCTTTTCTGAAAGATGATAGTCTCTGAAATGTATTAAGTTATCATCAAGGCATAACAAAAGAGCTGAGTTCCAATTCCAGTCAGGTTTGTTATATACATTTATGTGCAAATACCTTTTGGAAAGATATGAATCCCCCCATCATCTATCAGTTGATCAGTAGGACCAGTATCAATAAAATGATTACCTTTAAAAATTCTTACAATCTAAAAATATTTTCTGGCATTAAATAATCTGCCTGAAACTTTATGTACTATTTATTTCTTTTTTTCCTCAATGAACAGGAGCAGAGGTTTATCCCTTGTTTCTTGCTTAAGATTAGGTTTTCCTGTTCCTTCAAAAGTCTATTCATTCTTTTTCACTCCCAGTAGCCCCTTGCATCTTAGTGACATTATCACCTTGTTTGGGGTGAATTGATTAAAAAAAAAGAAAGAAAAAAGGTTGATAATCCATAAAAAACAAATCAATCTGTCAATCCCAGGCATAATGAGAATCATCTTGTAAATGAATCAACGTGCTTACCATCTGAGCCCCCGTGTCTGTCTGGTCACAAAATCTATCCATGTATTTTAGTATTTTTATGTTTTATTATTCTGTAAAACAAAGGTAACACGTCATTAACATTACTGTAATGAGTATCTTTTTTTATTCCTTGGGAAGAAAAAATATCATGTAATTATATAAAATGAAATTGTTACCAGATTATAGTTCTAAGAATATAATGGCAGAAGGATTTTTGCAAATGCTTATATTTTCCTCTTGATAATAGTTTGTGATTTGGGAGTTGCATGTTTTTACATATGGGCTTCACATGTATTCATTTCATCAAGATTGCTCCTCAAAAAAAATGAAAAAAAAAATGATTCCAAGGCACAAAATTGACAAATTTATCCTTATACACTACAGTTCAAAAGTTTGAAGCAACCTCTGATAATTTTTTATGTCCCCAAAAGTAGTTGTTTTGTACTTTAAATAAGGGAAAATTATTATACAAGGTTTCAAAAAAGTGAGACATGATTTTTTATTAGAAATTTTATTAAGACAAAATGAAAAAAAGCATTTTATGAATAAATTTTGCTCTCATCAAAACATCCTTCTTTAGCCTTAATTACTAAAGCACAAATTTTTGGTATTTGTTGCAAAATTTTCTCAAAATATAAGTTTGATAATTGATTCCATTCTTTTTTCAATTTCTCTAAGAGTGCTTTTTCCTTTATTTTTTTAATCTTCTGTTAAGTTCATCCCATGTTAATTCTGGGGATAACTTCAAACTTTTGAAATATAGTATATGTTATTTTTATTATCTATTATTTAGCTAAAACAAAAAATGGAAAAGATTGTAACAGTTTTTGTTTTTATAGCTGCACTATTAAAACTTGCCTCATTTTCATCTCCTCATCTTTGAAGCAGATGCAGTTCTCCTTTTAATTGCCAAACTAAACATTATCACTTTTCTTTCCTCTCAGAAAAATAATTCCAAGAATATTCTCATCTTTTCTTTGACTTTCTATTAAAATTAGTGTTTATCCTTTTTCATTTTTTTTTGCTATCTTTCCTCTTTATTCCTGTCTATCAAGAAACCTGCAAGCATACATCACATGGAATATATTAAGAGCGATAAAATTATTAACATCCTTTTAAAGAAAATAACAGACAGTTTTCTATCAAGATCGTTCAAGTGTGTAATGTTTATTTTACACGCAGAACTGGTGTGTATTATTTAAAAATAAAAGTCAAACAGCATGTCTCAGACTCTCTGTCTCATTTGTCTGTAGATGTAGGGAGAGGTGGATTCATGCCTTTCTGAAGAATATTAGTGAAAGTGAACACAGTCTCAGCTGGAATTTGAACCTTACAAGACTAAAGAGTTTGAATTACTCTACTCATAGCTGCATGGAGAAATGGATTCATGCCTTTTCCAAGGATATTAGTACAAAGTGAACAAAAACACTCTCAGCTGGAGTTTGAATTTTACAGGATTAAGGCTTTCAAAGAAGCATTTCTATGAATTAGAAAATTTTATATTTTCCAGAAATTGTGGATGGCCTAATAGTCGGAAAAAGGAAATCAGCAAGTTCAAACTCCAGCCGATATGAACATACTTATTTTTTAATCATTTCACTCCAAGTAAGGCAATAATGCCGCTAAGATGCAAGGGGTTACTGGGAGTGAAGGAGAACAAAATGACTTTAGTTAGAGAAAGGACAATAACAGAACAAGATTCAGATAACAGAATATGGCGATTGACATTGCATTTAAATTTTGAAAGATCATAGGTGGCAAGAAACAGGAAGAACGTTCCACAGGCATGGAGTGTGAGAAAAGAAACTATTAGAATAGAACTTGTAATAATATCTAGTTAATGGCTATCAAAAAAATAATATCAACCATTGAACAAATTCTGACTAATTGGCAGATTATTGAGGGAAAAGAATTTACAGGCCACCTTACTTTTTGTAGATTTCTCTAAAGCCTTCAATTCTGTTCATAGGAAGGAAATGGAGAAGAACTTTTTGACATATGGCACCACCATTAATACAGTAACTGCCAGAATGATTCTATACAAAAAAAAAACAAATCTTTTGTTAGATCACCAAATGGAGACACTAACTTCTTTGGCATCAAATCAGGAGTCCTTCAGGGTGGCACTCTTGCACATTTTCTCTTTGTTATCACCCTTACCTATGTATTGAGAACTTCCCTCGACAAACATCATCATCTAGGTTTTACTTTATCATCAAAACTCTCAAGTAGATATACTGCAAACAAGTTGACAAATATTGACTATGCAGATGAGTTAGCTATCACTGCAGACACCATTACCAATTCTAAAAGTATTTTCTAGATGATGTAGGAGAACTTCTACATTATCTAGAAAATGGTGCCAGTGGTGTTGGACTCTGTCAATGCTTCTAAAACTGAATTCATAGGCTTCAACTAGCAAGGCTCAATACAAATGATGAAAATTTTCTCATTTTCTTTTGTATTCACTTTTAATGTAAAAACATATAAAATTCACAATCCACACACAAATTATATAGAAATATACATAAAAATGTTACATTTCAGAATATATATATATATATATATATATATATATATATATATATATATAATAAGAACATTGAAGTCAACACTCAGAGGCGACAAGCTGTTTCATGCTGGACACAATCGTCACGTCGCCTGACAATTGTGTCCAGCATGAAACAGCTGAGTGTTGACTTCAATGTTCACTTTTATATTTATATTTACATATGCTCTATCGCTGATATTGAGCACTTTATTCCATAAATATAGCACACTTTTTAAAACTATATTTCTTCATATATATATATATATATATATTAATAATATATATATATATTAATAAAATATATAATATATATATATAATGCTGACAGTACAACTCAAAGTTTCATGCCTCATGCAATCTTTAGATACTGATCATTGTTTAGTTTGGTTAATATGAACAATGATCAGTACCTGAAGATTGCATTAGGCGTGAAACTCTGAGTCATACTATCAGGATGGAGTATTATATATTTTTATTAATACATACTAAATAGCTCTGTTATTTATCATTAAGCACTGTTTTTCTTACACCAAAGGATATGTATGTAAACACTTACACATACATTTATTTATATTTATTAATTTGATTATATATTGTTATATTCTGTGCTAATAGGAATATATACTTGAAAAACAAGGTGGATAAATAAGTAAAGGTTTATTGTAAAAAACCAATACAATAAGAATAAAGTTAACAGTTAGGCACAAGGTCATCGCAAGTCAATTCAGTAGTGAGTGCTATTATTGGAAGGTTGATAGTTCTCGCATAAATCTGAGTCGTACTCAACAGATCCCAGCTAGTCTCTGTAGTCTGTTGACTTACAGATAGTTATAGGTAGTTACTACCTATAGTATAGTCATTCATAGGGGTGACAGGTTATTTCATTACATCATATATATATATATATATATGATAGAAATTAAGAAGGATTTGAGATAATTAAGTAATTCATCGAGTCTAGAAGAAACCTCAGTAGAATGCAGAAAGCACTGGACGGCCGTTTTGTCCTATATTTGCGACTCATCATTGGGATTCTAGACTCAATGAATTACTTAATTATCTCAAGTCCTCCTTAATTTCTATCATTTGTATATCTTTGCTTGAACCAGCTTCTAATGCTCTGGATGAAGCAGCTTGGTAATGGTAATCGAGGCTCTCAGAGACACAGTCTTATGGGTAAAGGAACTTGGATGAGTTCCACTACAGAATATGTGAACGAGTGGCGCAATATTGAGTATAGTTTGCTACCTCTATGTCACTGAGGCCCGTTAGTACATTTGGGATGATGTTTACCTGTCAATGTAGCTGTCCAGGTTTCAATTCTCGGTAGTGGATGCGCACTGCTGATGAGTCACACATATAGGATGAAATGGCCATCCAGTGCTTTCTGGTTTGAGGTTTCTTCTAGATTCGATGAATTACTTTATATATATATATATATATATATATATATATATATATATATAATGTGTATCATAAATTTCAGTCTTATATGAATGTGAAATTAAATATCATGTTCAAATACTATTGACTGAAAATGCAAATCTTTTGTTCCAACACATATATATATATATATATATATATATATATATATATATATATATATATATACACACAGAGCTCAATGAGTAAATTGTCGCCGTTTTATATTTTTTAATTTTGCACATGTGCATTGTTTGCTTTTGATTTTGTTGACTGCACAGTATAGTAGGGTCAGTTGGTCACTGCCTGTAAGTAAAAGAGCATCATGAGCACTCTGCCAGAAATTTGGAAATGACATGCTTGGCATTTGCACTGCAAGCTCCAATAGGAACATTTCAGAGTGTTTAGGTGTAAATCTGAAGATAGTGCAAAAAATTTGGAAAGAGTTGGATGAGTCTTAAGGTGATTAGGAAAGGGTGGTAGTTCAGAAACCTCACTCTGATCATTCTAATAATAAAAGAATTCCCAAATTTGTTGGTGAGGGCTTCAGACTCAACACAGAGGCCTGCATCAAGTGTTGACTTGGGTCAAGAGGGTGGCTGCTGGAAGACCCTTATGTCTGGTAATAGGACTCTGCATCATGCCACACAAGCAGGCATGACTGTCAGACAATTTCTGCAACCACATCACCCCTAACATCTGGCCACTTAACTCTCCAGATTGTAACCCTCTTGATTATTATGTGTGGGGTGCAACTGAGCTAGAAACTAACAAAACTTCTTGTAACACCAAGAATGAACTGAAGGCAGGGATTATGGTAGTGTGATGTCACAATCTCATCTTCAGTCACCGGACAAGTCTGTGGTTGATCCTTACAGACAGCCTTGGATTTGATTACTCAATCTTCAATTCCCACCACACCCATGCTTTGTTTGTTTTAGATCATAGGGTGAGCGAAGGCTGAGTTGTATACACAATGCTTCTGATCCAGTAGCTTTGGCAAGATGATGCCACAAGTAACAAAGTAAGAGACAGCTGTGTAACACAACAACTTTATATCAAAAGCTCATACATTGAACGTTTTACTCATTAGATTAACAGCACACAGATTTTCAGCACCTTCCCTCTTAATGCCCTGTGGCACTATGTCTAGCCACGCCCAGTAAACTGTTGCAGGGCTGAAGTCTGATTTTTTCCACTCTGTGATTTCTTCAGGACGACCGTTCAGGTGTATTTAGTAGTCTGGAACAAGGCCAGAGTCTAAGTTCCTTCTACAGAAGCTTCATGGAGCTTGGCAAAGTGGGTCTTGAACCAACTGGCATGTGTCTTTCTTGCAACCTGCAATTCGGGCTGTCTGGTTTCTTCTTCTTCCAATGCCCCATACTGTCTTCTCACTTAGCTCATCTATATTTATGGGCCTTTGTGCAAACCCAGCATGGTGGACAGGTTGTTGGGAAATTGATTGCCTGGCCAAATTTGGTGGGGATCTCTTTCCTGAAGAGTGGTGGTGGTAGAATATTGATTTGCCCAACTCCTTCCATCTCGTGTGGATACCTCTCACCATCACTGCTTGAAGAGTGCAGGCAATTCCTCTGTCTTCCTTGAAATTGCACCTGGGCCTTTTGCCTCTCTCTTTGTCTCCTGATCAAAACCTGTCCCCTGGGATAGGTATGGTCTAGCCCAAAATGCTAAATTCAGTTATCATCCAAATTTTCCATCAGTGGGGAATTCTTATCACGTTCTAGTGACTGCATCTGAGACTCATTACCTGTTGCTTCTCTATGCCAGTGACAAAAAGAGTCAATTCCTCTTAATAAATTTTATCACAGCTTAGGCAGACAAAGGAAAAATATAACTACAGTGCCATTCCTGTTTTCTAAGTCGTATCAACTGACTGAATTTTGGCTAGAGAATACCATCATTTAAGATTAAGTTGACCATGTACTGATGGCTTCTACACTGGTTGTCGTTGACACCTGCACACCGAAGTGGGTGGAAAAAGGAAAAAAAAACATTGTCTACCTCCCTTATCAGTATATTTTCAGTCTATTGAAAAACATTGTTTTTCTTTCTTGTCTTCCACTTTATTTTGAAGACCTTCATTTCAATTTACCAGCACCTTCATAATAGTGTCACAGCACTATTCACTAACAAGGAGACCATCCAGAAGAGTTGCAGGAGATTCTGAAGTCATCTGGAGGCCATAGTTGAAGCCAATGGCAATTTTATTATAGGAGATTAGAACAAAAGTGTTGAATTTACTACACAATGGCTTTTGTGTTTTGGCACTTTGTGCCTCTTCAGGTGATGATAAGTATATTGCTCTACTTTGTATTGAGCATTTTTTTAAAAAAGTAAATGCTACAAACTATGGAATTTTACTCCATCTGTTCTTTCTCTCATTTTATATATATATATATATTTATATATTTATATATATATATATATATATATATATATATATATATATATACCCAAAATGAGAGAAAGAACAGATGGAGTATTATATATATAATGCGAACAAATTGGACAATCAAAAAACAGTACTTATCCCTTGTTGAAAACTTTCACATATATGTGTGTGTGTGTGTATGAAAATATTAGAACATACATATTTTTAGTTATTATGTATCGGCTGTCAATATATAAGATTATTTTCAGATAATCCAACAACCAGTTCACTAAGCTTTCATAGTTTTAAGAATTTGTTAATGCAAACCAGCAGGATTCCACCAATGGATAAACGAGGATTTGATGATTCCAAATCTAAAAAAATTGGTCCTGACATTTTGGAACCTCTGGGTACTAAAGTCAACAGTATTGGATATTATGCAACATTTCTTTTTTTTTTTATCTTGGGAAGAAAAAATTCATTAGCTGCAATTACACTAATGAAGAACTAGCAACATGGAATACAATGCTGTCAGAGAATGTTCCTTGTTCCATGCTCAAGGCACAATCAAAAACATGAAATCTATTTTCTTTTTACCATTTGCAATGTAAGCAAACATCAACTCTTCACAGGGAATTGCATGAAAGAAAGGACAATATTTGATTTTCAAGCTGACATCTTCACTTTTATGATAATTTTCTAAGTGTCCCTTTTAATTTTCTAAGCATAGCTTATATGTGACACAAGGCCAGAAGTATGGGGCACCAAGTGAGTATTGAACTTGCTATTCAGTCATAACTGATCTAGCAAGACATGCAAAGTGTTTTCACTCTTATGTGTGGATATGTTTGTTATAAGATCATCTATTGGAATGTAAAATCTTTTGTTTTGATGTTTTACATTGGGTTAGACATTTTGCACTCACAAGTCTCTTAAAGTTAAAGTCACTCAAGATGTAAATTTAAACATCTTACTGATCAGTAAACTGCTGTACCACAGAGCTAAGAGCACATGAGTAAAACTGCATTTTTTATGTGTCATCACCCTTTGGAACATGAACGATCATAGCTCTCCACAACTTCCTAACTTTTGTAGCTCAAAATTATGTGTCACCTTTCTATCCCTCCCACTCTCTGTTCTGCGAACAATTTACAGAAGCTAGATTACTCAATGATTCCCTTTGACTCTCTTGCTTCCAGTATGCCCTATGAGTATCAAATTCTCCAAACCCATTTTCCTCATTATGTGGAAATTTCATCTGCCTCTTTCTGATATTATATATATATATATATATATATATATATATATGTGTGTGTGTGTGTCCTTTTTTTATTTCATTTTCCTTAAAACTTCCTCACTACTTACATGCCCCATCCATGGTATTCTCAGTATTTTTCTGGATAACTATATTTCTGTTGATTGAAGTCTCCTCATTCTTTATCGGTGAGGAAATTGTCTGGCATTCACTGCCATATAGGAGGATTAATATTATTGTGGTAATGCAATTTTGTCTCTAACTGCACTATCTGTGATGACATCCAAGGACAGCTGTATGCGAATACACCAGTGTTTGCTATGTTCCACAGATTCATCTCAATAGGGCCATGATTGCTGTCAACAAAATAATAAGGAAAAATGCTTTTCAAGACACTTGTTGTGTTGAGAAGTTGCAAAAAGCATGCAATTTCTCACTTAGTCTTCCTTCTGCTACAAGAAAGCAAACTTTTTCTGACTTCTCACTAACTTCCGGTCACAAAAAACGAACCCTGCACACTCACTGCCTGGCTGTCTCACTGACTGCTGGCCATTTGACTGACTTCCCCATCACTCACTGTCCAATTCATTAAATGGATACTGGCTCGGAGATTTACTACACCTATTCATCCACTCATGTTTCACCAAATGTAAAGGAAGATAAATCAGACAGTCTTTGAGTGGTCAGTCTTTCAAAGGACCCTACTTTTATTCTTCCATTGTCTATTAAAACACTTTCCATGTAGTTGGATTTCTGGATTTGCTTGATTCTGACATCTCCAATTTATAGTTTGCATCTTGGGTTGTCTCTTTTGCTGACAACAAATTCTGTCTTTTTTCACATCAAAATAATGGTTAGTCCTTTCTTCTCACATTGCTTTACTATTATCTAGGTGTTCCTTTGTTTAAGTAATCTTTATGAATTTCTTTCTGATACATAAATAATATTAGATTAGATGACTAAAACCTATGTGTCTACCCTGATATACCAATAGTGATTGGTTAGCAGTATGTATGTAGCACCATAAAATGACATCATGAAAATGCCTACATCTATATCAGTTGTACTTCGATATCAGTTGAGTTAGTGAACATGGGAGTTCAAATGGATAGTATGTACCCCAACAATGATGAGTTATTCAAGCATTTCTGTGTCACTTCTTCCATTGTCTGTTAAAACATTTCCCATGTAGTTAAAATTATGAACTTGCTTGATTCTGATATCTCCAATTTATAGTTTACATTTTGGGTTGTCTTTTTTGCTAATAACAATACATTCTGTCTTTTTCTGCATGCTTTTACTGCTCAGCCACGAAGGACAAAGAATGTCAGCAAGCAATGTTCAATGTTTTCCCTTTTTTAAAGAAAGCACACAAAATTCACCCCCAGATTATTTTTTCAAAGCTTCATATCTGCTCAGTTTCTGAAATGTAAACAAAGCAATTTATAAAGAATCAAGAGATTTATTTTAATTTTTTTTTAATCACATTCACCCCAAGCAAGGCAGTTATGCCACAAAGACACATGGTGTTACTGGATGTGGAAGAATTAGAAAACAAAAACATTACTTAGGAGTGAAAACAAAAGAGTAATAAGCTGGACAGTAGATAGCGATTGACATTACATTTAATTTTTGAAAATTAAAGTTGACTGGAAAGCATGGGACTCAGAAGAGAGTTCCACAAGTGAGAAGTGTGAGAAAAGAAGCTGTTAGCATAGAACATAAGGTTATAATATTTTACAAGTAAACATTATGCTTTTGACCTCATGTAAGATAAGTGTTCCTGTTATTTGATTTTCTAAAGGTTGTCCCAATATAACACATGATCCACTATTCGTCTGTCAAGGGATTAGTAGTGAAATAAATATTTCATTAGTTATACTACTTTTCAACAATTGATGAAATAAGTCACTAAAACTGTGTCATATGACATAATGTTTAAATAAACTGTTGAGATATTTGACTAAAAAGAACTGACAAGGTCTTTTTAATTTTTTTATTTTTTCAATTTTTAGATATGTTAAATATTATGCCTGAAGTTGTGGATATTCTGTCCAAAGTTCATATTTTGTTATTTTTATTGAAGTACTTTTGACTTTCGCAGTTGTTAATAAAAACCAATATATGCAAAGGTGCATCTAAAAAAATTAGAATATCAGACAAGAGTTTGATATTTTTTGTCAATTATATCAGAAAGTGAAAATTGTATATTTTATTTATAGACTTATTACATGTAAAGTGAAATTTTTCAAGCATTTTTCAGTTTTAATTTTGATAATTATGGCTTACAGCCAAAAAGTAAAAATATATATTAAAATATTAGAAGATTCCAATTTGAGTGAGCAAATCACAATTTATCCATGTATAAACGCCATGAATCTCTCAGTTTGGTTTATTACACACAATCATAAACATGGGGGGGAAATTCTGACTTGACAGTTGTCCAGAGGACACTCATTGACACCCTCCTTATGGAGGTTAAATCACAGGTCACGACTGAAATGACTTTATCAAAGCATATTTGTTGAATGTTAACTGGAAAGGAAATGTATGGTAAGAAAAAGTTACAAGCAAGAGGGATGTTCATGATCTTGAGAGGATTGTCAAGTGGATTTGAGAACTTGGGGGAGCTTTACAAATAGTGGACAAGGCTGGAGTCAATGCATCAATAGCCACCATACACAAAAATGTGCAGGAAATGGGTTACAAGTTTCATTTTCCTTGTCTTGAACCAGTGACAACATCAAAACCATCTTACCTGGACTAAGGAGAAAAAAGAACTCAACTGTTACTCAGTGTTCCAAAGTCCTCTTTTCAGATGGTGATAAATTTTACATTTCATTTGGAAATCAAGATCCCAGAATCTGGAGGAAGAATAGGCGGAGAGTCACAGAATCCAAGTTGCTTGAAATCTAGTTTGAAGTATAAAGCTAGTGCAGCCATCTACCAGGTGATCTTAGAACACTTCATTCTGCCTGCTGACAAACCTTATGGAAATGCTGATTTCCTTTTTAGCACCTGTGCACAGTGCCAAAACTAGTAGTAACTCATTTGCTGACCATGGTATTATTTTCTTGCTTGGTCATCCAGAATACTTCACTTGAACCCCAGAGGCAATCAATAGGGTACTGTCAAGAAGATGAGAGACAGATACAACAATAACAGCTAGCTGAGGGCCCTTATCAAAACAACTTGAGATTCCTTAAAACCTCAGTAGTACCCCACAGGCTGATCACCTCCATATCATACAGAATTGATGCAAAAGAAGCCCCATCCAACTAAATAAATGTAACTTTGATATTTCTATATGGGGAACCAGTAATAAGGAGTGCCAGAGAAAAAGCAATGATAACAAATAAAAGTTGCAATATGAGCTCTGGTAAAAACATGGAATGATAACAGCAAAATTGCAATATGAGCACTGGTAAAATGGTTGCTGAAGACATTAGGTTTATAATACCCAGAAATTCATACCCAGATGTCCTCAAGACACATGAAGTGGATAAAAGGCTTGGTTAGATCCAGTGACCTAAAGAGGAAAATGGTTAACAGATAACTGATAACTAACTGATAACTGACATCCATGGCACGTGGAACTAGTAACAGTCTACCCCAGTGAGTGAAATAAAGGGTTCAGTTTGACATTCCAACCACCTGAAGAAGGCCGGAGCATACAAAGGCTGAAACGTTGTGATAAATATGGCGACAAAGATGAGGACAATAGTCTGAATAATGCAAATAATGTTTGATATTTCTGTATTATAAATATGTTATTTTTTATCTTGTGGAAAATTCTAATATTTTGAGACAGTGAATTTTGATTTTCATATTCTGTAAGTTGTAATCTTTAAAATTAAAACAAAAACGATTGATATATTTCACTATATCTATAAATAAATACTGTTTAATATAAACAGAGCACTGCTGACAAGTGAACTGTGGGTTATTTAACATTGCAATTAAGACTTCTTGCCCAATCAATGCATAAGACACATTTAAAAGGATGCAAAATTAATATCTGTTGAGGTTTGGTGATGTTCGGTGATACCTGGGGTCAATACCTTAAAACTCAAGCAGGGAGTGGGGCCTAAAGGGCCTAGTACTGAGAAATGTGAGAAAGGAAGACATTTTAAATATGTAAAAACATGAAACCTAAAATAAATGTTTTATTCAAATTAAATATAAACTAAATTTATTATATCACTCTTTGATTGGGTGCCCTCCCAATATGGATGCATGGGTCCATCACGCCCCTTTTTCATGCTGCTGGCTATAGGAGACCATCTTGATAAAAGTAAAGTTCAGTTTGATGCTTGAGTAGACATATCTGTTTTTAAACAGTATAACTGACATCCATCAGCTTAGGTATTTGATAGTCTTAAAGAAAATATGCTTTTTGACATTGATTGACTGTATTCTGCTTATATTGGAGAACAGTTAGCATAAAGTGCACCTAACTTTTATTCTAGAGCCAAGAAAAGACTTCATAGCAAAGCAAGGCTCATGAAAGGACTTCCAGAAAGGCTTATAAAAAAGCTTCATGAAAGGATTATGAAAAGGCTTCATGAAAGGACTTCATGAAAGGATTATGAAAAGGCTTCATGAAAGGTCTTCATGAAAGGATTCTGAAAGAACTTCATGAAAGTCTCATGAAAAGGTTTTGTGAAAGGACTTCATGAAAAGCTCATGAAAAAGCTTTGTGAAACGACTTCATGAAAGGCTCATGAAAAGGCTTCATGAAAGGACTTCATAGCAAAGCAAGGCTCAATTTACTCTTTTTATAAAAATGCTCAACTGTTGTTGGACATTTCAAAGCCTGTATCTGCTTACTTTATTTTTGTATCCAAAATATAAGCACATAACTACACACAGACTACACATTGTAACAGTTTGATCTGAAGCCAAGGTGACAGTATTCTGACCCAAGACAGAAGTACTGATCCATACATAAATACTCCAAATATTTTTATAGGTATTATGTGGGTTTGAAATTATCAGTGCTAATTTTGTTTGGATAATTGCAGATTAGAAGAAGTAGATCTATTTGGGAAGGATGTTAGAAAAATCTGGAACTTATACTGGGAGCAAACCATCTGCTTATAGGTAGAAAAAAGAATTAAGTAGGTACACAAAATTAGAAGGCAAAGATGTGTCTTCTCACAAGATGTATTCAATCTCTACAGCAAGGCTAACCTAAGGAAGTCTAATTTATAAGGCTACAAGTGTTTATTATGATTGGGTTCAATCTTAACAATATGAAGTATGAAGATGACACTGTTGATGGCAGATACATAAGGAAAACTACAGGATTTCCCAGACAAGGTAGTTAAAGGAAAGTAAGAAGAAAAGACTAACCATCAGTTTTAAAAACAGCAACAGAGAAAGGAAAAGATGTGAACTACAAATTTTCAAAGTCAAAATGATTACAAATGTTTAAATACATGGGAAGTATTATAACAGATAAAGATTCATTTGAATAGCAAAAGATGCCTTTTAAAAACAAAGCAAAGTACTAAGAAATGGGAAAATTTCTTTACGAACAAATAAAATCTTCCGATATGGCAGTAAATGCAAGAAAAATTCCTCATAGATGAAGAAAAAACTGGAGAAAAGAGAATTGGGATTCTACAGAAGGATGCTGAAGAATACAAAAAAGAATAATATAAATCTTTCAATTTGGCAGTGAAACCAGGAAAATTTCCTCAAAGTTGAAGAAAAGACTGGAGGCAAGAGAAATGGTGCTTGCTAAGAATATCATGGATAGATTTCATAAGCAATGTGAAAGTCGAAATGGAAACAAAAAGGACTGAAACCCAGAATCTGAAAGAGACATCTGAGATTTCTTGGACACATAATGAGGAAAGTGTGTTTGGAGAATTTGACATTCACAGGGTATTGAAAACAAAAGGGACATAAAGAGATAGGAGGTCACCTATTTAGTGAGCTTTTATGAATGGATAACAGAACAGGGTGGGAAGGATGGTAAAAGGATAAACATTATTAAGAGCTACCAAGGATAGGACATTGTGGAGAACCATGATTGCCTACATCCTGAAGGGATATATCACATAGAAGAAGAAGGTTTACCAGTCTGATTTTGGAGAATCTTTTAAAGAAACTTTTTTGATACCACCTTATTGTTTTATATAGGATTATATATGAGCTTATCAGGTTTTAACCTGAGATATCTAGTTAAGCATTCACCTTCATTTCTTTTCTATTAACAAAAATATATAAAAGTGCAGAAATGGAAGTTACTCTTCGTTTGATGCTGTCAACAAAATATGGTAGCATGTTAACAGCACTATGCAATGCTCCTGAAAAATGGACAAAATAATAATAATAATAAAAAAAAAAAACAGAAAAATAGGTAGCTGTGGTGAAAATCAAAAAAGCACAAGAGAAGAATCTTTTTTATTTTTTTACTTATTAAAAATGTAGACTTGGGGATGCACCTGAAAAGGTAGATAGATAGCCTACTTTTACTGACTTGAAATCTTGCCCAACGATTCTTTTATCTAAGTTAAAGCATCAAACTTTTTTTCCCAGCCAAAACATGCTTTGGCAAAATAGGGTTTTATACTTTGCAAGATGGCAGCTAACCAGTATTTTTTTTAGCTTGCATATTTAATTTCAGATGCCAAAGAAATGAATTAGAGACAATGAAGATATATAGATAGGTATATATCTGAAAGTTTTGTTCTGAAACCCCACCCTTATCCCAAATGTGGGGGTGTTTGTTTGGGTATAAAATCATCCATGATAAATTGTGTTTTCCACAGTGTTTGAATCAGGTAGTAGGGGAGGGCTATGGCTTTTTTTTTATCTTTGCAGTATATTTTGTAATACTTCTAGCTTTCTCCAAATACTAGAATATGAAAAACATTTGTAGCAGCAAACTCCTTCGGGGTTGAAAATAATGTTGAAAACATCTGTGAAAAAAAGTACATAAATATATTTGTGAAGACATTCATGATAGCATTGGGGGGTGATTTTTTTCACACATTACTTCTAAGAATTAAAATATTTATCCATGTTGTGGATTTCAAATTGTTTGAAAGCAGAAATTAAATCCGAATTATATAATTTGTTGGTTATATGTGTGGATGTATGTGTGTGTGTGTGTGCGAGCATGTGGGTGTGCTTCATATTAGTATTTCACCCTTTGAGTTGGGGTTAAGCATATGCTGACTGCATCCACATGCAGAAGCGGAATTTTTACCCTATTACTTGGTTACTGTAGCTGTATCTACATTTTTGACCCTCATGCAAACTAAATGTGTGTCTACTTTCGGACTCTCATGCAAACTAAAACAATGTTTACCTTTTTGATTCACATAAATACCAAACCAATATGAACGCTTTTTAACTCATGTCTACCCATTTCGACTCTTGTGTAAACCAAACTGATGTCTACTCTTTTTGACTCCCTTGTAAACCAGACTGATGTCTACCATTTTTGACTTTCTTGTAAATCAGACTGATATCTATTCTTTTACACTCTTGTGTAAACCAAACCCATGTCTACCCATTTTGACTCTGATTCAAACCAGACTGCTGTCTACCCTTTCTGGCTCTGGTGTAAATCAAATTGATGTCTAACCTTTTTGACTGTCTTTTAAACCAGAGTAATGTCTATCCTTTTTTTAACTCTTGTGCAAACCCAACCCATGTCTACACTTTTTGACTCTGGTGTAAACCAGACTGATGATTACCTTTTTGACTATAGCAGAGTTGTCTATCTTTTTCAGGTGGCAGAATTATGCAATTCTTTGTAAGGATAAAAGCAAAAATATCTGTGAAACTCTTCATTCTTCATCTTTCTCACTACTTGATTTATGCACTGGGGAAGACACATTTTTTTCAGGGATGATTCTGTGCCCAAACAAATATCCCTTCATATGGTATAAGGTCAGAATTTCAGGGCATATATCTATAAGTTTTCATTGTCTCTAATTTATATATTTAGCATCTGAGATTAAATGTATAAGCTAAAATAATACTTTATATATGTCTACTTTTGATTCTCATATAAACCAAGCATGTGTCATCCTATTGTTTATGGAAATTATAAAATCTACTTACCAATAATTAACCTGGCATGATTGATATGTTGTTCAACAAACCAAACCAAAATTTATTAGTATTGTATAAGCAATTTCTAAATAAAGAAGTTTAATATCACTTCTCCTATATAGCAGTGAATGTAGAACAATCTCAACACAGATGGGGAAGAAACTTGAAGTGATAGAAATGTAGCACTACAGAAGCATGTTGAGAATACCATTGACTGAACATGTAAGCAAAAATGAAGTTTTGGAGAAAATGGAGACAAAAAACACATATACATAGCATCATAAAAAGGGGAATAAATTTTTTAAGTTGCATAATGAAGAAAGAGGACTTAGAAAATCTAACACTCACAAGACAAAATGAATGCAAGAAGGACAGAGGAAAACAGTATGTAACCTACCTAGGAAGCTTGAGTAAATGGTTAGCATGACAGGGATTAAGAAGTATAGTAAAAAGACATTATACTAAGAGCTACCAAGGACAGGAAATTGTGGAAAGCCATGACTGCCCATATCCTGAATAGACATGACACATTTACAAATCTAGTTACATTCTAATACCATAGCTTTTACTAATTTCCTCAGTGTGTTTCTCCAATGGAAAAAAATAAAGCTTCACCCACTTTAAAATATTAAAAGGGTAAAGGAGTAATAAACTCAGAACAGCAAACATTTGTCTTTCTTTTGTTTCTAATCTTTCCTCTTTACTTTTCTGTTTTTTTCTTTTTTCTTTTTCTTTAGCTTTCTTACTTACTCTTTACCTTTCCTCTATCCAATGTTCTTTCTTTCTTCCTTCTCCCACTTAACAATATAAACCCTGGCAATCCTTTAATTTACTACCTTTTTTTCCTGGAAAATAACAAACATTGATTTCTGTCTAAATTTTTTAAATGAGGAGTTATCATTACTTTTATTATTTTCTGTCAAACTAATATCCTAATTATCTGATTGAGATGAGGTATTGTAACTATTTACATTATTCAGACTATTGTCCTCATCAAAACGTTTCGGCCATTGTATGCTTTGGCCTTCTTCAGGTTATATACGTTCGAATTTTGAACCAAACTCTTTATTTCGTCCATCAAGGTATATTGTTCTATTTCCACATGCCCAAGGACACATGGTCCAGTGGATAAAAGCATTGGTCGAAGTAATGCAGTGACTTGACCTAAAGAGTTTGTGAGTTCAATCCCTGGTCATAGCAGAGGTGAACAAAAACTGGAAGAGTTGAGTTTGTAAAGGGAAATAACTGACACTGAGATATTCAGAAAAGGCATGGCATGTGAAACTAGAACAGTCTACCTCAGTGAACTAAATAAAGAGTTGTTTGAACATCCAATGTATATCACCTGAAAAAGGCCAAAGTGTACAGCATCCAAAATGTCATGAATATGACAATAAAGATGAGGACAATAGTCTGAACAATGTAAATAGAGTGAATATTATCATCTTTTTTTATGATCACAAAATTTTAGCTATTGGCGTTCTTCAGATGGAAGCCGATCTGGGTAATATTGTACATTTGGGATTTGTTTTTTTAGCACCAAATGAAACCAGTTCTGCTAATGTCGGTAAAAGTCTGCCTGGCCAACTTGCCATCTTTTGTATTTGGCATTTTTTGTGTTTTCCTCTTTTCCATCACAAATCATTGGGTTAGAAACGTCCATTAACATGCAGACTCTGGGGCGGTCATTTGGAAACATTTGACAATAGCTGCTTGTGAATTTAAACCTTAATGGAAATTTCTGCACCAATGGGTGACTTGTGATGAAAGAGATGAAAACACAAAATGTCAAAAGCAAAAAAAGATAATGGGTGTGGGTGGCTCGACTGACTTTTATAGACATTAGTAGAACTGGCTTCATACGGTGCTGAAATATGGTATTACCCAGATCAATAGACACATGACGATGACAGGATGGTACGCTGGCCAAAAGACTGCAATAATGAAAACAAAGATGAGGATATTGCTCTGTCTGAAAATAGTGACTGATGATATTTGAAAATACTTTAAACATAATTTTGGCAAGTTGTTTTTCTTATTTTTATTTAATACTAGTATGTACAAAAGATTCAGGTACTTGTTAACTGTTGCAGTCCCAATAGTGCACAATGTGTGATTATTACTGATGACAAAAGTTGACATGTCAAAGAGATTCATTTATATTTTAAAATGAGGGTTTGATTGCTTTGTCTTAAATAAGCTTGGAGTTCTTGAAATGTTTTTTCAATTGCTCTAAATTATTTTTGCTGTTTAGGACTGTTTTTAAATAAAATAATCTGTTTATTAGCAATTAGTATCTTAGCTGAATATGAAATGCACCAAATAAGAAGCTAGTTCTCGCAGCACTTGATGTCTGCATATTTCTCTTGAGATCATGACATTTAACATGTACTAAGATTTACATATCTTTCTTTCAAACTTTCATATGCTTTCTTCTGTTACACTGGCATGCCATAAAAGTTGATGCCTCATACAACATTTTTGAAAAATTGCTAAAATTTATTGTCAGGTTTACCAACTACAACATTGAGAAAAATAGTAAAAATTAAAATGAATTTTTATTATTTTGGAAATATTATTTCACTAATCTCAATTAGAGATTTTTTTTAACTTTCAGAATTTTTATATAAGTGGAGGAATCTCAAAAAGTGACATTCCAAGAATGTGCTGAAGAAGTTAAAATTCAAATGTTTGTATAAATTATGTAACTCTTATTTTGTGAGAGAAAGCAGTGAAAGTTGAAAGGCAATTTGCACAATGATTTGTCTACATTATATATATATCCTGATATGAAAGTGTAATGTGTAAACATAGACTAGATCTCTCTCTCTCTCTCTCTCTCTCTCTCTCTCTCTCTCTCTCAGGATTATGGATATATCACATTAAAACATTGCAACATCAAGCATGGTCAATACCTAGATGGATGACCACTTGAGAATACCAGGTGCTGTAAGTGTGGATGTGTGGGTGGTGCAATAGCTAACATTTCAGATTTGGAAATTGGAAAGATGAGCTTCAATTCCAGTCAAGTTTGTTATATTCATTTACACACAAATACCTTTAGAAAAAGTATGAATCCACCTCTTCTCCTCCTAGCTATGGGTTAATTAGTAGGTCTTGTAAATCATTATTATCTTCAAACAGTTCTTAGAATCTAAAAATATTTTCTGGTTTTAAATAAATCACAAAGGTATCAGTCTATATTTCTGAGGTATTATATATACTATTTACATTGCTCGGACTATCATCCACATCTTTGTTGCTATATTTATCACAACATTTCAGACGTTGTATGCTCCAGCCTTCTTGAGGTGGTTGGAATGTCAAACTGAACCCTTTATTTCACTCACTGGGGTAGACTGTTCTAGTTCCACGTGCCATGCCTAATGGATGTCAGTTATCAGTTATCTCCTGTTAATTCACCTCTCCAAGTTCTCCACCGCCTTAACCAGGTATTGAACTCACACACTTTGGATCCTTTCCTCAAGGACACATGGCACAGTGGATAAAGGCATTAGTTAGATCCAGTGAGAGGAGCCACTTTGAAGATCTTACTTTTAAACATTACTGTCTGAGTAGTCATAAGACCCAGGCCATATAAAATCATTTAGGGCACTCTTAAATTTTGTGTGCTCTAATCACAGTGGAGTCCCATTTGAAGTTAAAAATTACTAAAGCAATATTTTTCATTGCACTAATGATGTAACAGCATGGACAAATTTCTTCTAAAATAGGCTTACAGCTACATCACAGTGAAACATTGGTTCCTGTACGATCATGAAAGTTAAGCAATGTTGGGCCTGGTCAGTACCTAGATGAGTGACCACTTTGTAATACCAGGTGCTGTAAGCTTGGATGTGTGAGTGGTGTTATAACTAATGGCTCGGAATTGTTAATCAGATAGCCAAGTTCCAGTTCCAGTTCCAGTTGGATTCATTATATTCACTTATATGCAAATACTCTTGGGAAAGGTATGAATCCACCTTTTCTACCCCCAGGTATGTGTTAATTAGTAAGATTTGCATCGCTAAATCATTATTATCCCCAAAAAATAAAAATTCTTAGAATCTAAAAATATTTTCTGGCTTTTTATAGAAAACAAATCAATCAATTAATAAAATGATGATTATCTACACAGGCATATCCTTTAGATTTATTTACACCTTCTGGAATATAAATGTTTACAAACTACCGTGGCTACAAAGTGAGGGGTCAGTTAATATATTGTTTGTAATATAGAATGGATGCCCCACTTTATATCCACATTATAATTTGTTTATTAAATTCTGATTAGGTATGAATCAACCTCTTCTCCCCCAGCTATGGGTTAATTAGTAAAACATGTATTACTAAACCATTATTATCTCAAAAAAATTTCTGGCTTTAAATGACCTAAAATGGGTTGATAAACCATAAAAAGTAAATCAATCAGTTTCTTCTAAAAAATTTTCTTAAGTACAAAAATATTTATTTTAATTCAAGAAATAACTTACTCAACTTCTTATTTGAAGTTAAGTTGAAATTTCTTCCTTCTGGCAGACATAGTTGTTTGGTTTAATTTACGCTGTGGCATTAAATCTCTGGACCATTTCCAAAGTGCTATCGTGGAAATCCCTTTCAGGCATTTGAAATTTAAAATGGTAGATGGAAACTGAGAATTAATTGGAATAGGAAATAAAGCAATTTCAAGAAAAGTTAAAACAAAATTATCACAAGAAGGGGAAAAAAAAGAAGTTCAATCAGAGCAGTGACGACCTAAATGGATTCCCTAATCAGGAGAGGAAAAAGCTCTGAAGCCTGGAAGCAAGATATTTGCAGCTGATTTGCCCTCAAGCCTGCAGATTAACCATTAAGTTTACAAAAAGAGTCACCTCAAAATCACTATATTTTATTTTTTATAGTGATGTTCATCTTATACAAGGCCCAAGAGCTACTCGAGGTAGAGGGTTACAGAGTAAGAGGCACAGTTTATGGGGATATGTTCAGAAGATAACAGCTGACCCTAGACTTTAACAGGTTAAGATTGTAATGGTTGAGAAAACATCCTCTTGTGAGTCAGTTCCACAAAGCATCTGTTTGTGGGAAGAAGTTACTCAAGTGGAACTTACATCTCACCAATAGAATACAAAGAGAATCAAGTTGGTTCGCTACAATATGCCTGGCATGGTGGATCTTAGCTGTAAAAGATCTGGTGGAACTAAGGAATATAGTTCAACTGAATACATTCTATCGAAATAACAATAATGCAGCAAGAAGTTTATAGGAAAGGGATTGTAAGGTGGAAAAGAATTCTGTCTATATCTCTGAGATGAGGTATTATGATTACTTATATTATTTACATTATTTGGACTGTTATCCTCATCTTCATTGCCATATTCACAACATTTTGGCTATTGTAAGCTCTAGCCTTCTTCAGGTGATTTGAATTTCGAACAGAACCCTTTATTTTATCCACTGGGGTAGATTGTTCTAGTTCTTCATGGCATGCCTCTTTCAGATATCTCAGTTATTTCACCACTGACCCAGTGGATAAAGGTACTGGTTAGAACCAGTGACTAGACCCAAAGAGTTGTGAGTTCAATACCTGGCTACAGCAGTGGTGAACCCAAAACTTGGAGAGTTACAGAGAAATAACTGAAACATCTGGAAGAGGCATGGCATGTGAAACTAGCACAGTCTATCCCAGTGGATGAAATAAAGGGTTTGGTTCAAAATTCTAATCACCTGAAGAAGACTGGCACGTTGTGAATATGGCAATGAAGATGAGGATAACAGTTCGAATAATGTAAATAATGAAGGAAAATAATTCATCACCTACAAAGACATGGAGACACTTTTGATTATTATTGAGAGTGGGCAGCCATACTCTATTTTTGGCTATATGTAAATATTTACATTTCACTTAGAAATATTTGCTGAAAATAAAAGCTGGGTTCAAATTTTGTCAATGGTAGAAAACTCCAACAAAAAACATTCCCACAGATCAGAAGGATGCTGTGAATACCATGGACAGATTGTTTGAGCAATGAAAAAATCTTAAGGAAAATGGAAACAAAAAAGACACACTCACAGGTCATATTGAAGGCAAAAGGGACAGGAGAAAGCAATGATCACCTACCTGTTGAGCTTGTTTAAATGGATGGTAGAACAAAAGGTTGGGAAGAATGGTAGAAAGAGAAATGTTACTAAGAGCTACAATGAATAGGAAGTTGTGGAGAGCTATTATCGCCAACGTCCTGAAAGGACACAGAACATAGAAAGGGATCTAACAATTATGAAGAATGCATAAAAACTTTATAAACTGAAGCAACAAGAACAAGCTTTATAACCTGAATCACCAAAAAAAGATTTTATAACTCCTCCCTTCAGCTGGATAATGGCAGCTATATAATTTGGCATGGAATCTACCAAGTTTTTTTTAGCAGAAAAATATATACAGGTCCTAAAAGTAGTAGGGCTAAGGTTTGCAACAACAGACTGCAAAGCTAATTTCACTGTCAAATTTTGACCATTAGTTTATCAAAAGCAGCAACTTACATATGTTTGAGAGGCTTGCAATTGTTTAGATAAAAATTTGCAACTCTCAATGAAAGTGTGTTAGAAACATGACGTGTTAGTGAGATAAAATACTGTATTCTTTGCTACAGCTTCTGAAATTGTTATTGTTTGGGTATATCTATCTAGGTACATGCCAGAGTTGTCTATAATTGAATTAGATTTATTGGATGTAGCTACAGTGACTTTATTATGTTGTGCAACATGTCCAATATATGTTCAAAGGGATTTAAATCTGGTGAGTACAAAGTCCAATAGCCAGGTATTCTTGAAATCAATTTAATAACATCTGTATATGATTGGGGGGAGGATATACATTATCTATTGGAACTTATCCCTATGAGGAAATATAGGTAGTCTAAGGGGTACAGATGGCAATACCACCAATTTATCCAACAGGCTGGTGACATGTTGGCATTATCACCTTATGTGGTCTCCTCCACACAAGCTCAACCTAAAAGAACTGCAAATCTGATTCATCTGATCAAGCAACACAGAACAAGTCTTCTACAATTCTATGATAATATTTTCTAACCTAACTGAAGCACAGTGACAAGTGCTGTGGCATCAGTAATAATATCCTGTTTGATGGCTACGAAACCCCAGAGAATGCAGTGTATGCATTACAGGACATTGGCTTATGAGTTGGTGGCACCAGTATTGAATTGGGACATGATTTCAGGCAATGTTCCTCTTGATCAGGTAGTTACTATTGTTTCCAGTGGCAAGTAATCCAATTCTTGCCTTACATGTGGGAATCCACATTTTTTATGCGCCATTAATGTTTATCTAGAATTGACATATTGCTTGTTTTTTTGCCAAGAAAAACCTACAGCAATGCCCACCTTGTAGAGCCCACTATTTTTGTGGGCCCAACAATCATCCTGAATTCAAATGCCATTCTATGCTCTGATATTCTTCAGGTGATATACTTTGGGATTTCAAATCAAACCCTTTATTTAGTCTACGGGGGTAGATTGCTCTAATTCCACATACCATACCTTTTTTGGATATCTCAGTATCAGTTAATTCCCTTTAGCAATTCTAACTAGATGTCTCTGATTTCAATCATTAAGGGCCTGTGTTTAGCGACTGCACTATCCACAGTGGGTAGTAATCCTTTTCTTGTAATCATATGAAACCATAGATTAAATGTTAAATGTCTCCACAATTTCACAAATTGTCTAATACCCACTATCATTTCTTGTTCATACTCAGACAATTCCTATGAGAGATGATGCTGATATATATTCATATCTTTTGAGTGTGAGTTACCCATTTTTAAATAGCCTGTTTGGTGTTTGTCTAGGTAGGTGGTACTGGCAACTAATTTACATAATAGTTGTGGTCATGATTGGTGATATCATTGTTAAACAACTTGACTGATTTATGTGGAAATGTAGGAGAGTTGATTTTATGAAGACCTTTTTGTATGTGCCATGTTCGTTCAGGGCGTTGTTGATCATAGCTCTCCACAATTTACTGTTCATTGTTGCTCTTAATAAATGCTAATTATTATTTTGTTATTTTAAAAATATATGTGAAATGAGCATAATAGTAGCAAGGCACCTCATGTTCTAAAACTAATACTCTTAGAAAAGGCATGAACTCGTCTCTCCCTACACCCTATTCCACTGACAAATATTTTCGAGTAAACATTTCTTCTTTCTTGAAGGTGTAGCCTAATAATGAAAAAAGCATTTATTTTATACAACAAATATTTTTCAACATAATCTCTTTCCTTGTCAATGCACTTAACCCAATACTTCTCTATTAATCACATATGTAGGTACATCAATGTCTGTAGCCTAATGATGAAAAAAGGATTTATTTTACAAAACAAATACTTTTCAACATAATTTCCTTACTTGTCAATGCATTTAACCCAATACCTCTCTATTAATCACATATGTTGGTAAATCAATAACTCTCTAGTCTAATAATAAAAAAAGCATTTAGTTAACACAAAATGATTTAATTTTTAATATAATCTCCTTCCTTTTCAATGCACTTAACCAAGTGCTTTTCTATTAATCACATAATATATATATATCAGTAAGTCTAAAGTTTAATAGTGAAAAAGCATTTATTTTACAAAATAGATATTAAATTTTCAACATCATCTTTTCTTGGCAGTGCACTTAACCCAGTGCTTCTCCATTAATTATATATGCTGGTACATCAGTAAGTTTTAGTTTAATGATGAAGAAAGCATTTATTTTACACAACAAATATTTTTCAACATAATCTCTATCCTTGTTGATGCACTTAACCAAGTACTTCACCATTAATAACATATGTACATACATCAACAAGTCTGGATGATGTATTATGGCTAGGGAAAAAAGGAACACACGTGTGGCCATTTCAAGTGATGGTTAGCAACCGTTTATTTCAAGTATATACAAATGTATTGGCTCTGGCTTAGCCAATCAACATCAACTTTGCTGATAGTGTCTTGAATTGCCAATCAACATTGTCTTTACAACATATTATACAACAGATGACAGGGGTTGAGAAGAACCATGATTACCCACATATTGAAAGTATATGGTACATGCAGATTATGATACCCTAAATACTTAGATTTCTCTTTCTGAGTTTTTTGCATTCTAGCACTTCAATTCTTCGTTGTTATTTTTCTGTGAATATTTTCTTGTTTGATGTTACCATTATGAAGCATATTTAAGACAAGTTAAAAACTGCTTTTTATTCTTTTTTTATTTTGTAATCTCAGCCAAGAGAAAAACTTTTTAACAGCACAGTTTTTCTTCCATGCATTTCTGACTATTCTTTATTTTGTGTCTCAACTTTATCATTGTATTATTTGGTTGCTTGATTCTATAACATATCAACCCTTGTTGGCTTATTTAATATTGAATGCTTTATTGGGGCACCCAGTGAGAATCAAACTCACTGCTTAGTAGTAATGGTTGACCAAATTAGTTTCATTAACCATTACCTCACACCAAAGCACCTGGATATAATTTTGCTATAAAAATGCATTGCAAGTGATTTTACAATCATTGCATATCAACCTCAGTGGGTTATTTAATGCCAACAAGATTTTTATTGCTGATAATATTTTTTTTTTTCAAAAATGTATTGCTGGTAATATTTTATTTTCAAAAATGTATTGCTGGTAATATTTCTTTTTTCAAAAAAGTATTGGTGGTAATAATGTATTGCTGGTAATAATTTTTTCTTCAAAAATTTATTGCTGGTAATAATTTTTTACAAAAATGTATTGCTGGTATTAAAACCTATTTTTACACTATCATAGTGTTTTGACCCCATTTTAGGGGTTAACTATTTTCCCATAGCTGGGACCCTAACAGGTGCTACCACCCCGGGTCAGGGTGAACCTGGGAAAACTAGCAATTAAGAGGTGGTTACATGCTCCTCAAAACCTCCTGATCAGGGCCTTGCTGTCAGATGTTGTTTATCATCTTACCCAGAACACGGATGTAGTTTATTGTCATACCTGGGATAGGACATAACTTTGTTGTCTTTTTCAAGAAGTAATGATAATTCACAGAGGTTAAAAAGAAAAGGAATCTACAGAGAACCATGATCATCTAAACCTTCAGGTACATGGTATTAAAATATTTAATACCATGTACCTGAAGGTACATGTTATTAAAAAAAAAAAAACAATAATGTGTTGGTGTGTAAAAGAACAATCACTTGGTTCAGTATTGTCACTGGCCACAATTAATGTCTAGCATCTTATTTTGTTGTCAGAATTTACTAAAGATGATGAAGCAATAAAAAGTAGTGAGAAAAATTAAGTCAAACCAGATACAAGTGTCAGGTAATAATTG
This sequence comes from Acanthosepion pharaonis, assembly GCA_903632075.3. Lineage (NCBI taxonomy): Eukaryota > Metazoa > Mollusca > Cephalopoda > Sepiida > Sepiidae > Acanthosepion > Acanthosepion pharaonis. The sequence continues at coordinate 312,289 of CAHIKZ030000248.1, read as the reverse complement.
CCAGCCAATTCAACTGCAGTCAGATTTGTAACTTAAAACTCTGAAACTTTTAATCTGTATGAGTCAGAAGTTGAATTTGATACAATGATTAAGGATAATGATAACAAATAAAGCTGAGTTCTTGGAGGCAACAATAATTAACAACAGGTTTCAAGCTTCAAAGAACACTTACCTGGTTGCATTTTATCTGCATTATAATGAGCTGAATGTATGCATGGCCCAATGGTTAGAGCATTATCCTTACAACCTTCTCTAAGCCTGGTAATGCATATACCAAGCCCTTCAGTGACCATTATACATACCTGAATGTATAAATGTTATGAGCCTCAGTGTCAAAATCATAAACAAGATAATGGCAAGCAGGCAAAATCACAGACAATTCCTTATATTACTTATTCAGATTTATTACAACATAATAACATCCAATGGCTTTCTAAAGGTTTCTTCATATAAACCTGTGGTCATGTTCAATTTACATCCTTTTGTTGTGTTTCTGTGTTGAGATGACTCACCAGAGTGTCAAGTCTCGTTATTGGCCAACCCTGACATTTCATCACCAAGGGTTTTTTAAACTGTACTTACATTTATGTTGCAGACATTATTTCTTTTTCTGTACGGAAAACAGTTCAGATACAAAGATACTTTTTTTTTTAAATAAATCACAATTCAAAACACATTAGTATCCAGAGAGCAAACATATCTTGAAAGGTGATCATCCCTGGCTACATCAGACCCATAAAACATCATCAAAAATGTGAGCTTCTTTTTCGATTGTTCAAATCAAGATTGTTAGGTTACACTCATTATCATACACAACAAAAGAATCTTTCTGGCATTACCGATAGGATCTTTATTACAAATAGACGAACCTGACTTTTGTTCAAATGTGGTTACACAGCCAATGCTAGGACAAAGAAATTTAAAGACAACAAAGCGGGTGGAGGTAAAAATTAAATCACCATTTTATTTTTAGCTACAGCAGGGTGTGAAGCAATCATGAATATCTCATTAATGACATATTCGAAACAATTCGAAGACAAGGGAATTAGGGAAATAATCAAGGAAAATAAAAGATGCATCAACACAGCAAACTAACGTCTTGTCTTTAAAACAAGAGGCCAATGAATCAGTTATAAAGATTTTATATTGGCTAAGAGATGCCAGCAGATACTGTGAATTCAAAAGACAAAATGTCTGTAGAAGAATTAATCCAACTCAGATTAATTGAAGACATGTACAAGACTTCTCAGAAATATAAAATGTTGGATCAATGGCAATTGAGTAAAATGTTACTGAATTCATGTGTTGACTTCATAAAACAAAAAGAGTTGATTAAAAAATTTAACTGAAGATCAGGAGAAAATTGTGGACACATTAATGACAAAAGAAATAAAAACTAAAATGCAAATATTTTAATTACAAACACACTAACCAAAAATAGAAAAGTGTTCATGTAAAAAGAAAAAATGATTTTCAAACAGTGAAAGTGAAAAGAAAGGATTAAACATGAAAACTTCAAGAAGACAAAATGCATCGTTATTAGCAAAAGGATGAGCCCAGAATGCAAATTACAAATCAGAGATATCAAAATCAAAGAAGTAAAAAAAAAAATGGAAATATCTGGGAATTGATTTAACACAGGAAGGAAAGTGCAACACATTGGGATAACCAATGACGCATTCCAAAAGCTAAGCAGAGTACTAAGAAAAAGGAAAACTTCATTAAAAAGAAAGAAAAGAGTACTGAATTGTTATGTAATACTATATGGCAGTGAATGCTGGACAATCTCCTCAAAGATGAAGAAGAGACTTTAAGCAAATGTGGTTCTACAGAAGCATGCTGAGGATACCATGGACTGAAGATGTGAGTAATGACGAATTTCTAGAGAAAATGAAAACAAAAATGTAACTTATACTTAACATCAGGAAGTAGCAGCTGAAAGGACATATAATGAGGAAAGGGGGCTTGGAAAATCTGATACTCACAGAATAGATTAAAGCCAAGAGGGACAGATGAAAGCAACACATGACATACTTAGTGAGCTTGACTAAATTAAATAGCAGAATAGCAGAACAAGGTTTGGGAGAAATAACAAAAAGAAAAAATTTATTAAGAGCTACTAAAGACAGGAAATTGTGGAGAGTCATGATCACCAACATCCTGAAAGAACATGGCACAAAGAAGAACAAGCTTGTGTAAATGAATGGCAGAACAGGGTTTAGGAGAGATATCAAAAAGCCAAAATTTACTAATAGCTACAAAGGACAGGAAATTGTGGAGAGCCATGATTGCCAATATCTTGAGGAGCCACAGCACATGAAGAATTTTCTAAATAAAGATATAAAACATGTTGAAAAAATAGAAAATAATTCAAAACTGAAATATTTTTTTCATGGCAGACAAAAAAGAAATACATTGGTTAAAGTCATGCAGGAAACCTTAATTCTCACGCTTTACAACATTTTCCATTCTTTTTCACAGGTGGCTCTTTAATTTACGATTCAAATGTACACAAGCCTATTGCCAAGGGAGGATGCCTGGTACCCTCAAAAATGATATGCCCCACCTGTGAAAATGATGTGAACTAATTTTAGTGTGCAAATTCTTACTCACATCCTCCTAACTCAAATAGTGCCCCCACTCAAAATGTTCTGGCAACTGGGCAGAAGTACACAGTTATGTACTAAGCTTAACTTAGTTTGGCACAAGGCCACAAGTTTGGGGCTCTATGTGAAGTTCAACTCAATACTCAATAGTAATGGTCAACTAGACTATCTCGCTAAACATTACCCCCACACCAAGTCACTTAGCTCAAGTACACAGTTGTCTCTTCTTCTAACAAAATGATATTAATTTGACAAAGTCTTGACGTTATTTTATGCATGAAAAATAGTCTCATTTTCATATCAGTCTTCACAGATGGAAAGAGAATGGAGGCAACAGAAATGTAGTTCTACAGAAAGATGCTGAGAATTCCATGGATGAAGTTTTAAGGAAAATGGAAACTAAAGGATCCATACTCAGAATGAAAAGAGACAGCTGAAATTTCTTAGACACATAATGAGAAAGGAGGGCTTGGAGAATCTGACACAAAGTGCATATCAAAGGAAAAAAGGGACAGGGGTGGCATCTACCTGAGCTTGTCTGAATGGATGGTGGAACAAGGGGCAAGAGACTTGGCAAAGGGACAAACGTAACTAACAGCTAAAAGAGGTAGGAGGTTGTGGAAATCCATGATCGTCCACATCCTGAAGAGGCACAGCACATAGATGTTTTGGCAATGTTTAACTTTCATGACTGAAAAAAAAACAGTGTGTCAAAAGGACGGTTATTCCCTTGATACTGCTGTCACTGTATACACTTTTGACTCCCTTGGCAATATTATCTACAAGATTATAAAATATGGAACTGAGTATAATGCAATATTTATTATTTACCATTTTATAGATAATTATGAAAAGTTTTTTATTCATAATTTTATGAATTCTTGTCATTGATATTATCTCATTTCTAGCCATGAGAGCCACCATACACTTGCATGCTTTTCAGCTAAATCTTTGCCTATCACCTGATTCAAACCCCTACCTGGTCTTTTGAACAGGAGTAGAGGTTTATCCCTTGTTTCCTGTTTAGGATTGGGTTTCTGATTCCTTCTGAATTTTTCTCATTTTCTTTCACTTCCAGTAGCCCCTTGTGTCTTCATGGAATTATCACCTTACTTGGGATGAACTGATTAAAAAAAAAAAAATCTAATGACAAGATTTTATGACATGTACAAAAATTGCTTTTTATGGAACCTTTGGGTATGGGGGGCTCATATTGGCCATATTTGTTTTTTTCATTCTTTTAGTCATTCAGTTTGTTGCAAAGCTTTAGAAAACATTAAAGAGTAGATCCTCTGAAAAGACTACAGAATGCACTTAGCAATGTACCTGGTTTTTTATAAAATTCCTATGTTGGTATCAGACAAGGATGTGTTTTCTCACCAGACTGATCCAAGCTATACAGTGAGGTAGTTCTGAAAGAATTAGAAGTCCTACCAGGATTCATTATTGGTGACCACAATCTTCACAACATAAGATATGCAGTCGACACAGTATTCATAGCAGACAGAAAATCAATTACAGGAACTCCTACAGAAGGTAGTGAAGGAAAGTAAGAAGAAAGGACTAAACATAAACTGCAAGAAGACAAAATTCATGGTTGTTAGCAAAAGAGACAACCCAACAAGAAAATTACAGATTAGGGATACCAAAATGAAACAAGTACAAAATTTTAAATATCTGAGAAGTGTTCTGACAAAGGATTAAGCATCAATTGTAAACAGGTGAGAATGTATAGTTGTCAGCAAAAGAAACAGTCCAACATGCAAAATTAAAAATTGGGGATACCAAAATCAAAGAAGTACAAAAATTTAAATATCTGGGAAGTGTTTTAACAGAGGATGGAAGGTGTGACACTAAAATCTGAAAGTACATTGGGATCAGGAAAAGCTAAGTAAAATATTAAGAAACAGGAAAATTTTTGTTAGAAACAAAGAAAAGAGTACTGAAATGTTTTGTAATATCAGTCCTTCTATATGCCAGTGTATACTGGATAATTTTCTCACAGATGAAGAAAAGACTCAAAGCAACAGAAATGTGGCTCTACAGAAGGATACTGGGAATACTATGGACTGAATATGTTAGCAATTAGGAAATTTTTGAGAAAGTGGAAACAAAAAGAACACTCAGAAAGAGATACTGGAAATTTGTTGGGCACTGAAGAAGGCTAGAGCATACAATGGCTAAAACATCATGAATATGGCAACAAAGATAAGGACAACAGTTTGAACAATGTAAATAGTGTAAATAATTACAATACCTCATCTAAGAAATATAGACAAATAGTTTTTAGTTATTAACACTATGTTGTCCTCATTTTGATTGTCATATTCACATTTTGGCCATTGTACACTCCGGCCTTCTGGATATATGTTGGAATTTTGAACTGAAACCTTTATTTAGTAGACATTAGTAGATTGTTCTAGTTCTATGTGCCATACCTTTTCTGGATATCTCAGTTTCCCTTAATTCCCTTTAGTAAATCAACTGAAATATTTGTTCTTCTGTGCTGTAGCCAGGTATTGAACTCACAAGTTTTTGGTTCAAGTCACTTTTTAGATTACTCCAACCAACACATTTATTTATCCACTGCATATATTTTAATATTCCTGAAATAGCACCACTGGGCGGGTATATTAAAAAGTGGAGGTAATCCACTCATATGTAAACTGAAAAATATTTTATATAACGAATGATAAATTATATATTTTTATCAAATGTATGTAAATTTATGCATGAATAAAAGGACATAACTTTTTAATTTTTGACATTTTTCATTTGAATATCAGATGAAGCATTGTTAGGAATAAGATGTAAAAAAGTATTGTCATTATTATTAATTTTTGATTTGTCTTTCTTTATTCTTGCTTGTTTCGTCTTTTAAGTTGTTTGAATTCTTAGATGAAGCATTGTCATTTTTATTTCCATTTTTCATCTTATTTCTCTTGCTTGTTTTCACCTCGTAGTAATAAGACTAATAGTTATAGTTGTTTGAATTTCGATAATAATCATTAAGTTGTTTTTTGATTCGTTTTTTTCATCTTATTTCTCTTGCTTGTTTCAAATTATTATAAGACGTAATTTTTTGAATTTCTTAGATGAAGCATTGTCATTATTATTCATTTTGATTTTCATCTTATTTCTTTTGCTTGTTTCCACCTCATAGTAATAAGACGTAATAGTCTTAAGTTGTTTGAATTTCTTAGATGAAGCATTGTCATTATTATTCATTTTTGATTCGTCTTTCTTTCATCTTATTTCTCTTGCTTGTTTCCACCTTGTAGTCATAAAGATAATAGTCATAAGTTGTTTGAATTTCTTAGATGAAGCATTGTCATTATTATTCATTTTTTTTTTTTCTTTTCTTTCATCTTATTTTCTTTTTGCTTGTTTCCACCTCGTAGTAATAAGACGTAATAGTCATAAGTTGTTTGAATTTCTTAGATGAAGCATTGTCATTATTATTCATTTTTTGATTCGTCTTTCTTTCATCTTATTTCTCTTCCTTGTTTCCACCTCGTTGTTTGAATTTAGATGAAGGGTTGTCATTATTATTCAGTTTTTGATTCGTCTTTGTCATCTTATTTTTCTCTTTGCTTGTTTCTTAGATAAAAGACGAATAGTCTTAAGTTGTTTGAATTTCATTAGATGAAGCATTTTTATTATTAATTTTTTTCTCTTTCTTTCATCTTATTTCTCTTGCTTGTTTCCACCTCAGAGTAATAAGACGTAATAGTCTTAAGTTGTTTGAATTTCTTAGATGAAGCATTGTCATTATTATTCATTTTTATTCATTTTTTTCTCTTGCTTGTTTCGTAATAAGACGTTAGTTTCAAGTTGTTTGAATTTCTTCTCTGAAGCTTGTTATTCATTTTTGATTCGTCTTTCTTTCATCTTATTTCTCTTGTTTCCACCTGTTTGAATAAGACGTAAAAGTCATAAGTTGTTTGAATTTCTTCACTCCTTGTTAACCCTTTCTAATTAGGTAATAGTCTTCCTTGTTTAATTTCTTAGATGAAATTTGTATTATTATTCAATTTTGATTCGTCTTTCTTTCATTCCCTTGGTTTCAGAGAGTCATAAGACGTAATCCTTAAGTTGTTTGTTTCTTAGATGAAGCATTGTCATTATTATTCATTTTTGAGTCGTCCTTGTTTCACCTTTTTCCTTGCTTGTTTCACCCTTCAGACATATGTCTATCAACCCCTTTCACCAGGGTCTCTCTTCCCTGGCTATAAATAGGGACCTTTGCCTCTATCTCTTTTTCCTTCAGGCCTGTGCACTGACACCTTGAGGTAAACTCTCTTTTTTCCTTCAGGATTTCAGCTTCAACCTCGAAATGTAGGCGCTAACAAGGATATTCACACGCTATCACAATATTCTCACGCTACGCACATACACAATATTCACACATGCAATATTCACACACATACAGAATATTCACACACGCACGCACATACAGAATATTCACACACACTTCATCCTTTGTACTGTTTCCATGTATTGTAACTTGTTATTAATATATATTTGTATATACATATATTATCAGTGTTGTGTTTTGTTTGCTTTCTTTGCGTTCTTCTTTGGACTTAATCAAAGTCCAACCTTTTTATGTAGTTGGGCCCGGCGGGCAGGAGTATCTGAACCTTACTTGCGTTTCTTTTACATCTGACTTCTATCAACAACATAACAGCCACGGCCCCTCTACACATAATAGTCTCAAACATCTTTAAGACTATTTCCTAGACGAAGCATGTTAATATTATTGAGATTATAAAGCCAAAGTACCTAAAATTCAATAAAATATGAGATTCCTTAGAATATTTTCCTAAATTCTTAAAGTTACTGGGTAGTAAAAAAAAATATATAAAAAAGGCTTTTATGTTATATTTGTCAAGTAATTTTTACAGTTATGTGCTCTTTACTTGAAAATACTAAACATTAATTTATTGATAAATCTATCAACACCTCATAAAAATATCTGCATTAATTAAACTTTAAATCAATCTTGAAATAAAGTTTCAAAAAAGTACATTTTATTTTTGAAAGATTTTTTTGATAAATAGAATTATGTGTTCACTGATTTTAGTTACCTTAGGTGTCACTTTTGTTTTAGAGGTATCTATTTTTTTTTTATCTGACACAAAGCAAGATGGCGCTTGTTTAGCAACATATATTCACATAAAAATTACTACAAGATATACAGTGAATCTTATCATCTACAGAAGACAATGTGCCTGCAGATAAACCTGCTTAGATGGTTGACAAGATCATGGATATGTTGATACCAAATGAGTCAGTATCCAGCACTACTTTTGTTTTTAGAAGAAACCTAATTGAAATCAATAAAAAGTAAATTAAAATTACAATTACAAAAAAAAAAAAAAACTGTGCACGTCATTTTTTAACCCACCAAGCCAAAAAAGCATTTGTATTCAAAAAATAATATATATCATAGCAGACGACATTTTCGAAGCCGATTTAAAACTCCTAGTTCATAATTTTTTTACTACGAACATTTGGTTCAAAGACTTGTGGCGAAATTGACAATCAACGGCTCAAAAATAAAATAAATTATCTACCCGCCAACAAAATATAGCCTTGTCAAAAAATTGAAATAAATTCGAACAATCAAGAAGATACATTGACATGAACAAAAAGGACGAGAATTTGTGGTTGCAAATAAAGTAGCAATCATTATTTTTAACAAATAATACAAAAAAACAAAATCTTTTTAGTTCATCTTTGAAGATGATGTGAAATGAAACGAACACCTTTGAATAAAAAAAAAAAGTTTGGTGACTGGAGAAAGGCAGTCATGTGAACATTGTAAAGAGTGTATTGTTGGATTATCACCCGCCACCTTTGACTAAATCACAGGTGACACGATTTTTGAAAGGCTTTTCCTCTTTTCCCTTTTGACTTTAAAAAAGTACAAATACGTTTCTTTTTTCCCCTACTCCGCCTTCTTTCATTTAAGTACTTCAACTGAAGATGGTGTTCCGAGAGTCTCTAACAGTTAGACTATCACCAACCTCAACGATCAAATTCCATTTCTTTCCTTAATCCTCTATAAACATGTTTTTTTTTGTTTTTTTTTTACTACAATTGTTTATTTAAATTTCATGTTTTGTCCCTTTTTTACCCGGATTCACATGTGTCTGCAAATTGTTGTCTATGGGACAAATAATACCAAGAGAGTATAAAAATGATAATTGATTCTTTCTGTTCTCCATGGATTACAGAATAGTCAAAAACTGAACATTAATGTTGTTTATTACCATGCGGGGGCGGATGCTGGGGAGGGGGATAGAGGGTGCATGTCCCACCTAAAATTTCTGAGAAAATGTTTTTTGTTGCAAAGTAGATAAAAAACTATTCTAATAAATAAAAGAAAACGCAAATTTAAATTACATATATAATTTAAATTTGTGTTTTCTTTTATTTATTTCATATGTAAAATTATAAAATATTATATACTGTTACATTAGAACATGTAAGTAATTACTACAAAACTGTACATTTTGTTTCAACATTTAAAAAACATTTCTACAGGTAATTAACAATGATGGTAATTGCTAATTACCTGAAGAGACGTTTTATTTAAACGTTGAAATAAAATATACAATTTTGTTGTAATTACTTATATGTTCTCTAATGTAACAGTGCATAATAAATATTTATTGCTCTACTCTTGTATTGAGCCCTGTTTTAAATTAATGCTTTGGTCGTAATTTTATTCTTCATTCTTTTACATTTTGTATATATATATATATATATGAATTCTCTCTACTCATTTCTATGACCTAATATATATGATCACAGAATTTAAAATTTTGAATTGAGATTTTTACTGAGGAACACACCCCATCTAACTGAAAATGTTAAAAGACCAAAGCATTTTTTGATTATTAAATTATTGTTTTTTCTATCTTTTTTAGAACCTTCGAATCTTATGTCTGTAGTTGACCATAAATTAGTATGGGAAATTTCAGGGTCTTTTTTTAGGTCTTATTTACTTCCAGTTACTTTTCATTAAAGTGATTCTCACTGTTACACTGCATTTCTTGCCTTATTTAATTGTAATATACAGAAAAATATTCATGAATATGAAAGGATTATGATTAAAATAAGCAGACATAACATTTGTAATTTATTCAATCAGATATGCCTAAAAGAGAATTTTCTGCTTAAATACACACCAACCCACACACACACACACACATATATATATATATATATATATATATATATATATACACACACACATACACATATATTTATATACATGTATCAGCTAGACTATATGCCCAAACACATATATAAAAAAAAATTAATCTAAAATTTCAGCATCCCTACTCCTTCATGTGTAATCACATAAAAATAAAAATGTCACTTTAGTTCAATGGAGTCCTAAATGATGAAATGCCTCACGCAAAAAGTTTTTTCATTTTGTCATAAATTTCCCTAAAATATACACACATACACACACACATATATTGTGTATATTTAGGTACCATATTTTCCTTCAAACAGGTTTGGTTAAATAATTTAGACATATCGTGTTGATTAGTTTTCCTTGTGATCCTTTCAAGTTTGCAAATTAATTTCTTAACAACCTTAGAAAATTGATTAAGAAAAATACCAAAATTTTCTTTCAAATAGTTTTTATTTTCCCAAGTACTTTCAATCTCATCTGAGACCATCTTCAGAGGTTAAGTTGTGAGTGTTTCTGTAAATTCAAAACATTTCAACTGTTTGTTTTTACTGCTTATGCAGCTTGCTAGATTTCAAAGTTCAAAGTTCACGTGTTTTTTGGGTTTTTTTTTTTTCGCCAGTATAAGAGAAGTAACTTTTCTATTTTTGTTCATACATATAAACATATCAAATTTCGATATCATAATTAAATGCATTTCAACTATAAACAGAAGGAAAAAAATATAAAAAAACTCATAAACACTAATATATCCCCGACTGATCCAAATAAAAGAATAAAATTAATTATATACTATACTAAATTTAATACAACCAACCTACTTGTCTAAAATAATTCTTCTCCACCAACTATATTTTGGCAGTAGTCCTTCTTTTATAGATGTTTTGTTGAATGTGATGGACAAAGAACATTTTGTAAGTGTCCAAACCATGCCATTTTTGCTTCTCTTGCTTTATAATTCTTTCAATGGGCTTGTAGATAACTTGGCAGCGCCCATCTCCTCTCCAATGAATCATATAGATATGTAAAATATACAGTAGTATCTTTTTGATTGTTTCATACAAAAGTGATAATGGCTTGCGACCTGGTTAGATTTAAATGACATGACATACTAATCAGGTTAATTTTAATATTAAAACCTATCAAATATACAGATTTTCTTTAATTGCCTCAATCCAATACTGAAATTCTTACTTTCTGGTTTATCTCTTTAATCAACAAGATGACAAATAACATTATGGATGTCAACCAGGTCTTTATCTTACTTGTCAAGAAGGAAATGATCTGAAACCATAATGAGGTTGTACCCTAATGCTTAATTCAAGATACTTTCATCTCTTGGCATTTTTTCCAATGATGAAATATCATTTTATTTTTAATGGTAAGGCATTTATTTAGAAGGGAAAATGCTATAACCGATGTTGTGATACCATTGACAGTTACCCTAATTTAACTAAAAGTTGGTCAGTGTCTTCCTGTTAACTCATTTTTGTCAAGAGGAAATATTATGCCTTCTTCCCATGAAGAAAAATAGGAAGGAGTGATGTTTATTGATAAAATCAGCAACTGGCCCAGTTTCTGTTTTGTCCCCTACGTCCCTTTCAAACTTCGGAGCTGATCTCTTTGGTGATATGTGAATACATTTACTTTCTGTTTCTACTTCCTTTTGTTAAAGAAAAATTCCAGATGAAATAAAACATTCATATTTTTTATAACATCAACAATTTTTCTGGTTTCTATTTCCATTCTTCCCTACTTGAAATATTCAGAATGAGAGATCTTGCTTTTTATTTAATCATTTTACCCCAAGTATGGTGATAAAGCCACTAAGACACGAAGTGATACTCAGAATGAAAGTGTCTGAAAAAAACTACAATTAAGGAATGAGAATAATAAAAGAACTGGAATTAAGAAGACAGAAAATAACAATTGACATTGCATTTAAATTTTTGAAGATCAAAGTTGACTGAAAAGTGAGAAGTGAAATTGAGCAATTTTAACTATAAAATGATAAGACCTAGCTACCATTCTATTATTGGACTTAAATTCATAAAGTTTATGTCAAGCTATGTTACAACAGTGGGATAGAGATTGAAGCTGAGATTCCAAATCAGGACCAATAATATTGCAGATTCTTCTTTGGATTTCATCAAGAATCTCTACATGCATAACAGAAGTACTAGACTAGATGTGGCAGCAATACTCAAAGTATATATGAATGATACACTTAGAAATGTGTGAGATAGATTCTAAAAAGGAAAATTGTCTCATATGACACATTGAACCAACTTTCTTAGCAGTAGACTTGGCAATTGATACAATATAATCTTTCCACTTCATGTCCATAGAAAACATTAGCCTGAGAAGGTACATTGAAACATTCTCCTGGAGGTTAGCATCAGCCATGCTTATATAAGTTTGTATGTGCTTACAGACATACAGCTTTTGTAGTAATTAGTTCCTAAGCAACCTATTGCAGTTTCATAGTCCAATGAATTATACTTAAATAAATATTAAAGGTTAGAACTAGAAAGTTTCTCTTAATTTATGCACACATGACTTCATGTCTCCAACTGCAGTTTCGGTAAACTCAGATAACCAGCTTTGGCAGCAAAGCATAAGCAACTGATAATATTTCATGTTCCTACATTGGCAACAATCTTGGGATTTCACAGTTTTACTGGCTGCAATGAAACGGCTAATATAATGTATGCAAATGTGTATGGAAATGTAACAAAACCTTTGTCACAGAAGTAGTACTTATGTTTGAAATAGTTGCTAAACTTAAGCATTCTAATATATATACATACATACATTATATATATATATATATATATATATATATATATATATATATATATATATATATATATATATATACTAGCTGAATTACCCATGCCTTCCTGCATGTCACACATTTTTTTTTTGTAAGAAAATGATAATTGATTTTAAATCATTGTTATAATTTGTGGAGAAAAATGATGCATTTCAATATTACTCAATGATCTTGCCAATGTGACCTCCATCTTCTGGTTTTCTCCTTCTATATTTTGGATAGAAGTCATTCCCTTGGTCAAATTTAAATCAAAGGAAAAAAAATTTCATTGAGAGGTTTGTGCAAAAACAACTTGATCTGATCCCTTTGATATGTATTTGATACAATACTTGATTGAATGAATTGATGAGCAGATTTCAACATTGATATGACAGTTGAATTGTTGTAACAAATATGTATTGTAAGGCACTAAGCACTGATTGGTGATTTCTTGTTCAGCTTGACGTCCATATTGTCTCATTTTGATCTTGCTGATGTCACCTCCATCTTCTGGCTTTCTTCTTCTATATTTTGTATTGGAGTCATTCCCTTGTTCAAATTTAAATTTATTTATTTATCAACTACAAAATTTTATGTAGGTAGCTGACTGAGCATATAACTAGTTAGCATTATGTTAAATTACCTCCCCATATCTTTCACTTTTACTTCTTAGGAAAGTTGAATGCCAGACTTATATACATCTTATGAAATAATGTAACCATTTGTGTCTGTCCATAATAAAATTGTCTAGGATTTATATGCAGACAACTTTGTGTAATGACCTATATAATAAATAAAATTTTTTGGTGAATTTGAATTTAGCATAGGTAACATTCAGTTGGTTAATCATGATAAAGTTCACAAGCTTATTTTTAATTCTGTTTTCTTTTTCTTGAGAAAAAGAGAAAGTATTCTGCTTTTTGAAATTTATTTAATTTTTCACTTGCTAGTAGGTTAACATCGCCCAAAAAGACACATTTGTAGTGTTGAAACATTATTGTAATTGTGTAGTGATTTTTAAAATGTTTATGTTTTAATATCTTAAAATAAATAATATATATATAGAGAGAGAGAGAAAATTGTATGACAAATTGGAAAAAACTTTTTCACAATTTGTCATACAATTGTCTAAATACTGTTTTTGATATATAAAAATATATATCGTTATCTTGAGGACATCAGTGTATGAATTTTAGAGACTTATAAGCTTAGTGTCTCAGTAAACATTTTTTACTAGAGCTCATATTGCAATTTTTGTTATTATTGTTTTACTTGGGAGAGGTATCTGTAAAGTGCTAAACCACTTTTTTATATGGAGCACAAATCTTTTGTATGTTTTCCAATAATTCGTTCATATAGGGTAGGCAGATCGAAGCTGTTTTTTTAAGTTTTGTTATCCTCTTTTACCCTTCTATCCAAGTTTGTTGGAGCTGTTGCCATGTACTCAGGGTATTTGTTATGTTGTAGGGTACTGCTTATTTCAGTTCGAGATTACAATCATCTGAAGAAGGCCAAAGTGTACAATGGTTGAAATGTTGTAAATATGGCAACAAAGGTGAGAACAAAAGTCTGAACAATGTAAATAGCATAAATAATATATGTAATTTTTTTCTTTACACTATTTACATTTCTGCAAATCATGTAAAAAAAATTATGTATATATATATATATATATATATATATATATGCAATTGGAGGATATTAGCTGTGGTTTGACCTGGAAAGGGATAGGCTACTCCAGGTTTACTTGCCCATGGCTATGAATGAATGATAATTCTTGAGCTTTCAATCAAGATATATGGAGGGAACTGGTTAGGTATTCAACTGCACAGTGTCTTTCTGACCACACCCATAATTGATGATAATGATTTGTTTGCATTTCAAAATATATTAGAATATTATGAGAAATAATATCAGGCCTTTCATTTTACAAAGATGAAGAATAGTTTTATTGAATAAATTTATGTTGTCTAATTGATTTATTCAGATATATTTGAATTACTATAATATTTTTTAAATCAACAAAATAAATTATAGTTGTTTCAGAAGCATGTTAAAATAGTTAAAGTTTTTTCTCAACTTTGGAAGTGGGTTATTTTTTTTAATGTTTTTTAATAAACTTTTGAGATGTGGGTAATGTAATGACTATTAGCATGGAAAATAGAATTGTTGTGCTGAGTTCAAGTTCTGGCATAGTTTGTTACTTTTCAATCGGTTCTAGGACAGAAAGTTCAAATAAATCTGCATTTATTCATTATTAAAGGATGGATAGAAAGTGCCATGATTTAGTTGGTCATATTCAAATTAGAAAAGCCTTTCAATAGATCTTGCTGCTAACCACAATGCACGTGAACACTGTACCCAGGAGGAAAGATTATTACAAGAATTAATGTCCCTAATCCTTCACCCATAGTGACCCTCCCTTTTTCTTTTCTGTAGCATTGGAAAAAAATCACAGGAAAATGAAAGTTCAAGGATTTTTTTTCTCTTGAGGCCCCTCAGCTGAAAAACAAAAAGTTAGTCAGAAAACCTGCTCCAGCTTAAGAGGCACCTGACATTTTTACAGTTTAATGTCAGGAAAAAAGCTTCGCCTGTTCCAAATGCTTTCTATTTTTTTAGCTTTCAAGGATTTTACAAGCCTCTTCTTCCTTGTCCAAAATACATAATTTCTTTTCAGAAAATATAAAATAAAAAAAAGGTGTTTCTACGGAAATGCATATTTCAAAGAAATAATCAATTTTTTCTTTTTCATATTAATATTGGTTCAGCTCCCCAGATTGTGAATATAAGAAAATTATTTTTTTTAATTTCCAAAATTTTAAGAATGATTTCAGTTTGCTATATAAATTCATTGTAAATTGATTCTCCTATACAAACTAGAAAATAAAAAAAGAAAGGTTGTCGGAAATTCAGTCATCCAGGTTTTTTATATTAAAAATCCAAACATCTGAATCCAAAACAATAATAAAATAAAAACAAAGAAAACATAGGTATGCCTGTTAAATCATTTGTATTTACAAACATATGTAGATGAATTCAAAACAGTCGAAATAGAGTAAAAATAGCTTTTAGTTGAGTTAAAATCTTTGGGTAGTTGGTCCACAATAAAAAGCTAGGGTTTAAAAAAGACTTTTACTAGTTGGTCCGCAGTAAAAAGCTAGGATTTAAAAAAGACTTTTAGTAGTTGGTCCACAATAAAAACTATAACTGAGAAAAGACTTTGATCATCAACAAAGATTCACTGACTGTTGTTGAAGATGATTCATTTAGAGTTGCTGACACGTGTTTCTTTCAACACGTGCTGGGGAGAAGGAAAAGACTATGCAACCACATCTTCTCTTGTGTTTGAACAGCTTGGAGACAGTTGCATCTCTGTGGATCCTTTTCACAAAAGTAGGCTCGAGACAAATAAGGATTTAGTTTTCTCTGACTGGTCAAATATTTCACATAATGATGTTAATTTCTAACCAATATACACTGTAATTTAACCGGTGTCTGTTGTAATGTGGAATCTTTTTGGCATATTTGTAAATATTGTCTGTTACTGGGTAGAAAATAAAGTTTGTTGTGTTTTAATATGGTATGTATGTGTATATGTAATTATGTTGAAAGTAGGGTTTATTTCCTCTGAGGTAAGAAAGCAAAATAATTGGTCAAGAACAAATGAAATCTGTTTTGTTATTATGTTATGATACTAATTGTTGTTAAGATGTTATATACAAGACCTTTAATGAAAAAGAACCTTGATAATGACAGTTACTAATATATTATTAACAACAAAAGGTCAGACTTAATTTGCTAGAAGTTAAGTGGAGTGGATTTAAAACATAAAATTAATTATGTTTTACTTTTCCTTATAATTTAGTTAAATAACTTGACTCAGACATAAACAATACTTACTATTTTCAATTTGCTCTACCTAAGCAAATAATTTAGCTTATATATATATATATATATATATATATATATATATATTGGGATATTATACTGAAAACATATAAAATATGTATACAATTGCAGTCGTGTTTCAATGCATATCAATGCATCTCATCAGGCGATTGTAAATCATTCTCATCGTACCTGATATATAGATATACGGCATCCCTCTTATTTAAATTTTAAGTTTGTATCTTTTTTTTTCTAATATCCCCCTACCTACACTCTACATTTTGAGTTTACATGCCAAAAATATATTAAGTTTATATTAATTTTGAGCTTTAAATCTGCTTTTAATTTAGTGTTCCTCCCATGAGGCCCAGTATTTTTAAAAAACAACCGTAATAAGTATTTCATTCACCAGTTTGTGCCTGATGACTTGAGAAAACCATGAAACTTTAAGTTACACTACAAACGTATATATATATATATATATATATATATATATATATATATATATATATATATATATATAATTATTATTAAAAAATAATGGCATAAACATTTTATAACATCATTATAAAAATTAGGTTATTTTTCTAGTGATGTTATAAAATGTTTATGTTATCATTTTTGAATAAATAATATTTGCTCTACTCTGCATTGAGTACTCTTTTAAGAATGGTTATTGGAATTTTATTCCATCTATACCAATTATATACTTGGAGATATATATATAGAGAGAGGAGGCACGGTGGAATAATGCATAGTGGCTTGGATTGAGGAATTGGAGAGTCGAGTTCGAATTCCAGTGGAATCCATTACATTAACTTACATACTAATACTTACATAATAATGCTGGATGGCAACTGGTCTAGGAGAGGGACAACTCTGAATTCAAAACCTGTGGAGGGTCGTTTCGGGACCCTGTGGCATGTAGTGCACCAAGTCTCTGTATTTGGCCCTTCAAAACGTGTGGTTGGTTCTGCACAAAACCTTCACCACTATAATCAAATCTCATGTGCTGGTGTCGGGCTGTCAGTTTCCTAGGAACTGATCAGCTTGACTCTCATACATTGAATTCGACAGGAGAGTTGAGAGTATATATATATATATAATTGTGTATTTGAGCAGCAACCCCTCTTTTATACAAGTTTCATTAAAGACGACTGACAAGGTACTGCAATTAAGCATTTTTTCAGTTTTTCTTGTGTTCGTATAAGTGATTGCTTTTCTGGACATAAAGTATGTAAAAATCATGGCGTTCTATAGAAATGTTCGATATATCTGAGTGCTTTTGGTTATTCTGTTAGACATTACCAATATCAAAAATCTACACATTCAGTTAAAAAGAAAAGAAATCACTTATAGAAAGACAAGAAAAATTGAATAAAAAGCTTAATCACAATACCAAGTCACTTGTCTTTACAGAATATATATATATATATATATATATATATATATATATATATATATATATATATACTTTTAAGGTATGCTATATTTATGTGTAAAAGTTCTCAGTATCAGGGATAGAGTGTAAATATAACAAAATAAAATAACAAACAAATTAACAAACTACTAATACACACATAAACACAAGTAAATGTAATAATAATAAACAGCAATAAATAATATTTAATACAAATACTATACAATAACTACAAATACAACATTTGGATCCACAATTATTTCTACTCAGTAACCTTGTGTATAATCCTAAATATAACCATTAGTGCCTATGCAATAACCATCAGGATATTATAATACAGTAACCATACTACCCATAATGCACCACTGACCAGCATATATAATTAGTTGAACTAACACACAATACAGATGGCTTGAAGATTGTGTTCAAGTATATACACACACACAAGTTTCATTAAAGACAACTGATAAGGTAGTGCATTTAAGCTTTTTATTTAATTTTTCTTGTTTTCACATCAGTTTTTTTTTTCTGGACTTAAGGTGTGTAAAAATTGTCAGAATATTTTGTATGTCAGAGCACATTCAATTATTCTTTTAACCATTATCAAGGATATCTTCTTTTTTATTTTTAATTCTAACTGAAGGTGTTGACTTTTTTTTTATGTAACAAGGCAAAAAAAATATAAAAAATGATGAAGAAGAAAATAAGAGATGGATCTCCTGCCTCACCTACATCCTGGTACCGCAAGAGCTAGTGAATAGTATTGGCCCCTTCACCCTCATTTTCTTTTGGAACAGTCACCAGATATCTTTGCCCTTTGTGAAACCAACTTGAATTCTTCCATTGCTACCAATGAATTCTTGGTTCCAGAGCATCTTTCCCTTTGCTAAAAAGATTCCAGTATTCACATGCATAGTCTTGGTGTTTACATCTGGGATAATCTTCCAATGGCCAGAGTACTGTCTCTTGAAGCTGCCAACTACTCTTTGACGTGCTTCTGTTTTTCACTACTAAACTCTGTCAGTTATCTCGTATTCCTTTATCCCTCCCCTTCTTCCAAAGACTGCAGTATATTAGATGCA
Organism: Acanthosepion pharaonis; assembly: GCA_903632075.3. NCBI lineage: Eukaryota > Metazoa > Mollusca > Cephalopoda > Sepiida > Sepiidae > Acanthosepion > Acanthosepion pharaonis. Next base: position 293,265 of record CAHIKZ030000248.1, on the reverse strand, counting down.
ATAACTGACAGTATAAAAATTCTGCTTTTTTCTCATCCATCTGTGAACATCTATGTCTTTGGTGTCTTTAATGCTCACTGCAACATGTGGCTAAAACATTCCAAAGGTACTGATGTTGACGGTATGCAGACATTAAATTTTTCCATTGCTCAATCCCTCACTCAAATCGTGGTAGCTATTTATATCTCCTTCCAAGCATCAGTTAAACAGGAACCCACTATCCATATGACCTCTTTCCATTACCAGTATGCTGATTAGAACTCATTCCAGGATTTTTTTTGTGACACCCCTTAGATTGACATCTTCAACCTCCCAATTGAAAATTGCACCTCAGGTGCCTATTTGCTGATGCACGTAACAAATATAAGTGAGTCCTTAAAGGATCTAGGTCCTTGTTTGCGGAGAGAATGAGGCAATGCATAGCCTCTAAAAACTTTTGATCTCATGATTACTAGCATTTCTGTAATAGTGTACTAAATAAGTTCAAGGTCTCTATTGTTTCCCCCCTCTTCAATCAGTTGACATGTTATCATTCTCTGCTGATAAAGCTGAATGCTTTGCCTGTAAATTCTCCTTAAACTCTACTCTCGACTCATCTGGAGTATCCCTGCCTAACTTCCCACTTAGAACTGATTCTTTGTTGAATGAAATACATATAATTCCTTCATGGTCTCTGCTATCATCTTTAACCTTGATCGCCACAGAGCTTGTGGACCTGATCCCTGTAATAGTCATTAAGGAGTGTGCTTCCAAACTGGTTCCTGT
>CAHIKZ030000248.1:257500-287500 GCA_903632075.3 Acanthosepion pharaonis | reverse complement strand
TTACTGTCTTTTTGCAATTGATGTTTCACCCTTTCTTCTCACTTTCATGAAAACACACAAAAGGTTCATTTATGATTGACTAAAAATTTTATAGATCAGGTCAAATGATTACTGAAATACTATTATTTTGTCAGATGGAACAAAAGGAGGACTCTTAGGACATAACCAGCAGAGTAAACAGATACAACACACTGTAAAAGAAAAAAGAAATACCATTCAATAATGATGCATAGTGGTAGACATAGAAGTAAGTGAGCCAGATTGGCTTGCATCTGGTGCAAAGAAAAATAAGTTCCTTACCTGAACACACAGCACATAGCATCAGCATTTTGTTCCTTGAAAATGGTATTAGTCTCCACTCTTCATGTTGAACTGTTCCAACAGTATGTGCTGTAACAGTGGCTTTTGTACAGCTTAGCATGATTCAACCAATAGCAAGTTGTGTGCTGATTGGTCAGTTTGAAGGAGGCTATTTGCCTGGGTAACTGAGGACAACACCGAAGAACGCTAATTGGTTAGTCGGTCATGGTGTTGGGCTGATAAAAGAGGTCTGAAGCAGTGAGAAGGGAGAACAGGCTTATGTTGGTTAAATGGTGGAAATCAAGAACAATGATTTGAACAAGCAGGATTTTGTATTGTATGAACGGTGTCTAAGGAATAGAGACTCATTTGATGCAGTACCAATTTCTTTCCATTTCCAAACAAATCCATTTTTTCTCAATCCTGGTGAGTTTTACAGTTTTTGGTTTACTAAAACAACCATCTATATCATTCAATGGTTGTTTTAGTAAACCAAAAACTGTGAAACTCACCAGGATCAAGAAAAAATGGATTTGCTAAGATATCAATCCATTCTTTTGAAAAATATTTTACTCTCTGCTATTCAGTTTTGGCTATGACTGCTCATGCCAGGGTTGTTTAAATTAAATTATTGATTTGAATCAAAAGAGTTTTTTTAAAATCTCCAATTATGTTCATATGGCATACTGAAACAAATATTTATTTCCCATCACAAGTGAAGAAATTCTTTTTTTCTTAGAAATGCAATAGTATTTTCACTATAAATAAAACCTCTGAATTATTTTAGTTTCAAATATCTTCCTTATCATGCTGAAGCATCTTCAAATTTTTCAGCATGGGCAGTTTGTGGTATTCCAGCAGCCAGGAGATTCAATATTATGGGTCACAGGGACAAATGCTAACCTATACTAGAAGATATACATATATATAAAGAAGTTGTTGCCATAACCATTTCCCTGTGCTTTTTCTACAAATACTTTCATGGTAATTGTTATGACAAACTTTCCTCTATGGTGACTAGACTTGATAAATTTAAGCACAGTAGTAGATTGGCACCAAGGTCTAATCATTTTAAAGTTGAAATGGTTAGATGTGACCATACTTTCTATGCTAATAGTTTCTTCTGTTGCACTTCTCGCTTGTGGAACTCTCTTCTGGCTTCTTGCTTTCCAGTCAGCTTTGATCTTCAAAAGATTAAACACAATGTCAGTTGTTATCTTCTGTCTCTTAATTCTTGTCTTTTTATTGTTTTTTCTTCTTAATAATGTTATTCTTTTTCTGATATTTTTTTGATATTCAGTAACTCCTTGCATCTTTGGAGCTTTATTGCCTTCCTTGGGATGAAATGATTTAAAAAAAAAATGTAAATTTGTTTTTTTTTTGTATATGTTGTGATTTCCAGACCAGAATACCTAGACCAGTTGGTTTTTTGAAACAATGACCAGTTCTAATAAAACGGTCATTGAGGGACAGAAAAGCATTTTTACAAATGTAATTTTGCTTGAAATGAAATCCAAGACTTATTTCTCCATGATAAAAGATAAAAAAAGCTTTTTGAAAAACTTGGAATAAAATCAAATATGAAACTTTTTTCTTTTTACTATTTGTTGCCAAATTTGACAGAATTTTATCTCTTGTCATTTTGTATGAGATGTGTCAGTGTTCAGCTGTCACTCTTTGTAACATTTATATCCAACAGCAATGATCATATCCCTGAAAGGTTGCCAGGTTTTTCTATGCACTGTATAAATGTTAGAATAATCCAATAAAGAACAATTCAAGTAATCTAACAAGTTACCAAGGAGCATATTAACCAAATGATGGGAAAAAATCTTTGTAACTAAAGAACTTGATGCTTCATCATCATCCTCCTATGTCCCTGCTATGGTTAGTCAGAACTCTATTGGCAATCCCTTTTCACTCTGTTTGGTCATGTATTGCTCTCCCCAGATACTCAAAGTCCAACTCTGAGTCCTGATCTATGGTATCTGGGAAAGTCAATTTTCATGAGAAAACACTTCCAGAAGGATACCATAGGAGTAAGGATGAGACAATTTCCCTGTCAGTTTAGCAGTAATCACTACTCTGGCTAATGAAGAGTTGTATAAATTAACCTAAGAATTGGTGAGGTTCATGCATGCCATATCTTTCTTTCAGTTATTAGTGAAAAAGATTTGGCGCTTCTGAGTTAAAAGACATCAATATTGAAGCTGCTTTGACCTCTTCTAGTATTGAGGGTAAAGTGGTATGTATATTTACCAAGGAGGTATCTATACAACTGAAAATCTTTTGAACAAAATTATGCAGGTGAAAACCAATGTACATTAGGCTGAAATTTTATAAAATATTTATTCCATAAAAAAGAAATAAAATATATAAAAGCATGCTTGGGCAAAAAGGTATGCCATTCATGGCACAGTGGATAAAGGCGTTGGTTAGATCCAGTGACAAGACTCAAAGAGTTCTGAGTTCAATACCTGTTTAAGGCAGTGGAGAACTTGGAGAGGTGAATTAACAGGAGATAACTGATAACTGACATCCATTAGACATGGCATGTGGAACTAGAACAGTCTACCCCAGTGAGCAAAATAAAGTGTTCAGTTTGACATTCTAACCACCTGAAGAAGGCCAGAGAGTACGTATGTGATGAATATGGCAACAAAGATGTGAACAATAGTCTGAATAATGTAAATAGTGTACATAATACCTCATCTCAGAAATATAGAACAGAGTCTGAGTTAAAAAATCTACATTTCTGAAAAAAGAAAAGTATCATTCCCTGATCAGGTAGAGAGGAGTGCTTCCTGTTATGGTATGTGACTCAAAGAAAAAGAAAAGAGGGAGTTTCATATTGAAAGCATTTCCTTTTTAATCAAATCACCCCAAGCAAGGGTGACACTAAGACACAAGAGGCTACTCAGAGTGAAAGAGAATGATAAGACTTTAGAAGGAACTGGGAACCTAATCCTAAACAGGAAACAAGGAATAAACCTCTTGTCCTGTTCAAAAGACCAGGGAGAAGTGCAAACCAGACAATAAGTGAACATATCTACTCCTACTTGAGGTAAAAAAAAAAAATAAATAATATTTCAGAGTTTCGACGGAGACATTAGAAAATTAGAGTTGAAGGACGTTTTAGAAGGAACTGGAAACCCAATTTTAAACAAGAAAACCTCAACTCCTGTTGAAAAGAGAAGAGTGTGAGCAAGATGATTGGTGAACCCATCTACACCTATTGAGAAAAAATAAATAAATAGTAAGTAAAATTTTAGAGTTTAAGTGGAGATGTTAGAAGTATTTTTAAACTTTGGAAGGAACTAAGGAATAAACCTCTTCTCTTCAAAAGACCAGGGATGAGTGGGAACATATAGTCGATAGGCAAACATATCTACTTCTGTTGGGAGAAAATAATAGAAAAATAAAGAAATAGTAAATAAGATTTCAAAGTTTAGATGGAGAGGTTAGTTTTTTTTGTTTTTTCTCTTACTTAATGAATGCATTTTTAAAGGCACTAAGCAGCTGCTGCTGCTACATACCTCCTCAACAGCCAATCATCTGTGTGGTGGCTTAAACTCACAAGGGCATTTTAAAAGGAAAGTGTTATTATCATGCAGTAAGAGTCTTGAAGACAGTCTTTGAATCATTGCAGTGGCTGAAACTGAATGCATTTAAGATCTGCCTTCACAGATGTTGAAGCACCCAAGTCTTTTAAACAGAAATACAAGTTTTAAGTAAAGAAAGAATTTTAATGGTTATCTCAGTGTTATCAAATATGACTTCTTATTTCTGAAAATACCTATGCAAATGTCTATAATTGGCCAAAGTTTTTAATTTCAATTTAACTTTATGGTGTCTAGTTATAGTAAATGATGCAGATTATCTGTTAGTAATGACGTATGTCCCCACATATCAAAGAGTGTTTATGTAAAACTTGAAGGAAACTCAAACAAGAGAGTTAATGTGTGACAGTAAAGTAAATTTTTATATAACATAATAAATTTACAGAAGGAATGAATGATTAAGTTAGGAATCTCAAGAGTTCAAAGGTGACTGTTCTTATACATACGGAAAGTGACCTGGTGTGCATATATAAACATGTATTTTAAGAATATTATTTATTTGGTCAAGTTAGCTTGGACATTCATGAATCTATCACGCTGTCATAGTCCTGCATTAAGGTGCAAAGTTCATTCTGTGTCATAACACAACTGGTCAATGTAAGTGGTTGCAGGGTGACCAACTTGTCTTGTTCCATGGCTAGGTGTCCAGATCACTCAGGAGTTCTTGTTTTGCTTGTCAGCATTGTCCTGCAAAGCACATTTTGCATTCTTATAAGATTGTAAAAATACCATAGATGAGTTTATAGAGCTGTGATTTTGTTGGATGATGTTGTCTCCAAGTCTCTTTCGGCATCCACGTATAGGTTCCATCAAACTGAGACTTTAAGGTTTTAGTTAATGGTGGCACCATACATTAACACTGCCTCTACAGTTGCTCAAAAGAATCTCCACTTGAGGTTGTCTGGTAGATCAAATTACATTCATTTTATTCAAAGCAGCCCAGGCTTTAGCTATGCAAAATTTCACACCCTTTTCACTAGAATTTATCTCACTTCCTTATGTTTATATTTTAAGAATTGGTTAGCTTTATTATTTTTTATTACTATAAACATTATTTTTAGTAGGTACACATATTTAAGTTGCTATCTCTGTTTTTATTTTATTTTCTTAAACAGAGAATTTTATAACAACTGTCTGAGATCAAGAAGTCCTACTAAAGAAAGATTTTGTTTCTGACAGGTTTGATTCCACTGAAATATGTGTACCAACTAAAGATTTATAGATTTAATGTAATAATTATAAAAATAATATAATATAATATTATAGAAATAATATAATAATCATAAAATAATGTAATATAATATTATAGAATTATAATGTTATAAGAATAATATAATAATCAAAAATAATGTAATATAATATTATAGAAGTAATATAACAATTATAAAATAATGTAATATACTATAGGATAATAATGTTATAGGAATAATATAATAATCATTAACTAATGTAATATAATATTATAGAATTATAATGTTATAAGAATAATATAATAATCATAAAATAATGTAATTTAATATTATAGAAATAATATAATAATCATAAAATAATGTAATATAATATAGAATTATAATGTTACAGGAATAATATAATAATACAATATTATAGAAGTATAATAATAATTATAAAATAATGTAATGTAATAAAATAATATATTATATAGAATTATAATATTATAGGAATAATATAATAATTATAAAAAATTCATTCAAAAATTACTGTTATCTAAATTTTGGATGCAAAACTGAATCTAGCTGATATAGATTCATAAAAGTTCAGAGAAATTTGCATTCCTTAAATAGGTAATTCAAATCTTGCTCTATTAATGCAACCTTTGTAGCTGAATCGGTAAATGCACATTTTAGTTATAGAAGCAGTTTCCCATAATGGAAAAGGAGATACAGATTCAATTTCTATCAGGAGGTACTATCTTTCTTTAATAGAATCTCTCAATCTAGGCCAGTTATTAATTTCACTTTTGAAGAAAATAAAAAATAAGGAACTGCAACTTAAATACATGTAGCCACTAAAAATAATGTTTATAATAATAAGAAATAAACATCTGTCTTTATCTCTGACGTGAGGTATTATGATTATTTACATTATTCAAACTATTATCCTGATTAGGAGGCACAGTGGAGTAATGGATAGCGGCTCAGAGAGCCGAATTCAAATTCCGATCGAATCCATTATGTTCACTTACATGCTAATAACCTTGGGAAAGGTATGAATCTTCTTCTCCCTTCAGCTATGGGTAAATAGCAGGAGAGACTGAGTTCTATAGCCTTGGATGGCAACTGGTCTACTGCAGAAAGAAATGGCAACCTACTGCAGGAAAAAATCTGCCTTGTCACATGATTGCCTAAGTGTGTATCATGCAAGGCACATAACTGAACTGATCCTCATCTTCATAGGCACATTCACAACATTTTGATCGTTGAAGAAGGACAGAATGTACAACAGCTGAAACGTCGTGAATATGGCAATGAAGATGAGGATAACAGTTTGAATAATGTAAATAATATAAATAAGAAATAAACATGTATGTATAAAGTTGCCGCAGTCATCTGTATTAATTGTTGAATGACGTATATATGTGTGTATGTCTATGTGGGTCACGTGTAGTATTTTGGCTCCTTTTATAATGACAGCCAACTCTGTACAATTGATGAAATTAAGTCATCCATTCTGACTGAATTCAGATTGTCTATCTCTTTATATACATATATTGACAAACAAGAAGATTCTTTTACAAATTGCTGCTAGGTTTCTGATTTGTGACAGGGACGTCATATTCTTGTTGAGAACAGATTTTGTTTCTGATTACTTTCTAGAAATATGATTTTAGCGATGATAAAACTTGTTTGGATCTTCTTGTTTTAGTTATCACTACAATTGTATTGCTAAAAATATTTTCTTTAATGTTTAACCTTCTATAGGTAACTTTGTTCTCCACACAAAAAGAATATCCTGCCACTTTTGATAACTCCACTTACTGAACAATAGTATATTTGAATGTTACAATTGTGTTGTCATGTCCTGCTATGGAAACAGCTAAAACAACCTTAGCTGAAATCAATAATAGGGCTAGTTCTCTCTGAAAAAGAATTCATTGAAAGGGGAAGTAATGCTAATGAATAATGCAGAGGGATAAAGCTAAAATTCACTTATATAAAATAAGAGAACAAAATGTTAATTTGATTAAAATTGCTTAATTTATTTTTAAAAGTGGGGTGGCAGATTTTGACTATGGCAGATATTTATTGCCTGCATTGGTAAAGAAAGCAATAGAAGCAGTGAATAACCTACTTAGAAAATTTGTATAAACAGATGACTGGACAAGGACAAAAAAATGATGGTAAAGTTACTTATTGCTCACGTTTTAAAGAGATACCACTCATAAAATAATTAGAAACATATGGATGGCAGAATGAGAGTGATGGTAAAGTGTCCAGTTTTACTTAGAGCAACAAAACACAGGAAATTGTGGAGAGTCATAATCGCTCACGTCTTGAAGGAACATTGACCATAAAACAAGTATATAGACGGTAGAACAAGGACAATAATTGATGGTAAAAATTTATTTATAGCAACAAGGAACAGGAAGTTGTGGAGAGCTATGATCGCTCGAGTTCTGAAGTTGATGCATTTGCATTAAATCAAATTGATGACTGAAAGGAGAAAAAGGTGTGGCAAACATTCAAATTTACTTAGAACAACAAAAGACAGGAAGTTGTGGAGAGCTATGATCGCTCGAGTTCTGAAGTTGATGCATTTGCATTAAATCAAATTGATGACTGAAAAGGAGAAAAAGGTGTGGTAAACGTTCAAATTTACTTAGAGCAACAAAAGACAGGAAGTTGTGGAACGCCGTGTTTCCTCACATCCTGAAGGAATATGGCACACAGAGGAAATTGTGGGAAGAAATAACTAAAAGTAAAAAAAATATTAACTGAAAAATTGTTAATTCCCCTCCCCTGGGTTGTTGCCAATGAAACACGTGACTTCCCGATTGGGTTCATTCAAGAACATTTTGTTGTTCTGTTCACCATCTCTCGTCCAGTCAGAGTGTTTTTTTTTTCTCTCCAGTTTAATCACAAAATTGATGACTCTGGTTTGTTTCAATAATTTGACAAAAAGCTGATGTTTGCTACTCTGCAGATTTAAAAGTAATATAAAACAAATTGAGAAACTGTAAAATAAAATGCATGGATAAGTAGCTTAGATATAAATTCTGAAGTAAAGAAAATATAAAAAGGGTAAACACAAACAAAAACCAAGATAGCAGGCATGGTGCCACACATTAAACAGCCACAGAGGCTCATCATCAGATGTTAAAAGTAGCGTGATGGCTGGAGGTTGCTACGTCCGATGTCAACGTTTAAAGATTCCTGATTCTACATTTAATTATATCTGACCTTATAAAATGAATATTATTTTAAATTTATTCTCTTATAATTACTATAAACATTTTTTGTATCTTAAATTTGTTGACTCCCAAGTGGATGCATCCCTCAATCATTACAATCTTAAAGAGTTCAAGTCTATGGCTAATCGCTATCTTCCCCACATATCCCCATAAACTGTGCACTTTACACTGTAACCATCAGCTTCTAGTAGCTCTTAAACCTTGTACAGAATGAGCATTATAGTAAAAAAAAAAAAAATAAATACACATCTTTTGCGTTTTGCTTGTACATTTCTAGAATGAGACCTGAGAGATGTTTTTCTTCATATAAATACTAATGTGAAAGTTTTAGAAGCAAATGTTTCCAGAGAGAAAAAAGGAAATGTGGTTCTAAAGAAGGATGTTGAGAATGCCATGGACTGAGTATGTAAGCAATATAGTCTTCAAGAAAATGGAAACAAAAAGGATACTTGTATTCTTAATCAGAAAGAGACAGTTGAAATTTCTGGGACACATAAGAATGAAAGAGAACTTGGAAAATTTTACACTCACAGAACATATTGAAGGCAAAAAGATCTTGCCCAATCAGCATTAGTTTTGGCAGGAAAAAATAAAATCAAATACTTTTTGAATGCATCTCATTTATGAAGATTCCTGATGTACAATACTTCAAAGTATTTAAATGAAATCCTTAGCCTCATGTACATTTTCTCTTATTGGGATGCAGCTTGTTATCTCAAGTTGGTTGATGAAGCTGTCAGAAAACAAAAAGTAGGTAATTTTATGTCAATTTATATTCATCTCTAAGAAAATATTTTTTATCTTGTAAGGAGGTATAATTACCACTCAGTGCTTTCAACAAAATGATACAGAACAAAAGCAACATATAGTATAGGCTAAAATTTTATATAGTATTCAATAGTACTAAAATAAGAAAGGTTTCATTGTAGAAAGGTATGCTTTTTCATTGAGCAAAGAGTCGACATGTCTACATTTTGAAACCGGAAAAGTATTATTTATATGACTCACTGTAGGAAATGCTCCAAATGAAAGAAAAGAAAGAAAAAGAGGATTTCTGTTGACAGCATAAGTTTATATAAACACCAGTCTGCTGATTGAGATCTTCAATAAGCCCTACTCTTTAGATCCAATGTATTTTTATATTAATGAGTTCATGAGACCTTCAATAAACCCTACTCTTTAGATCCAATGTATTTTTATAATAATGAGTTCATGAGACCTTTAATAAGCCCTACTCTTTAGATCCAATGTATTTTTATATTAATGAGTTCATGAGACCTTCAATAAAACATGCTCTTTAAATCCAATGTATTTTTATAATAAGTTCATGAGACTATCAATAAGCCCTACTCTTTAGATCCAATGTATTTTTATATTAATGAGTTCAAGAGATCTTCAATAAGCCCTACTCTTTAGATCCAATGTATTTTTATATTAATGAGTTCATAAGACCTTCAATAAAAGATGCTCTTTAAATGCAATGTATTTTTATAATAATGAGTTCATGAGACCTTCAATAAACCTTACTCTTTAGATCCAATGTATTTTTATATTAATGAGTTCATGAGAACTTCAATAAAACATGCTCTTTAAAACCAAGGTATTTTTATAATAATGAGTGCATGAGACCTTCAATAAACCTTACTCTTTAGATCCAATGTATTTTTATATTAATGAGTTCATGAGACCTTCAATAAGCCCTACTCTTTAGATCCAATGTATTTTTATATTAATGAGTTCATTAGACCTTCAATAAGCCCTACTCTTTAGATCCAAGGTATTTTTATAATAATGAGTTCATGAGACCTTTAATAAGCCCTACTCTTTAGATCCAAGGTATTTTTATATTAATGAGTTCATGAGACCTTCAATGAACCCTACTCTTTAGATCCAATGTATTTTTATATTAATGAGTTCATGAGAACTTCAATAAGCCCTACTCTTTAGATCCAATGTATTTTTATATTAATGAGTTCATGAGAACTTCAATAAAACATGCTCTTTAAATCCAATGTATTTTTATAATAAGTTCATGAGACTATCAATAAGCCCTACTCTTTAGATCCAATGTATTTTTATATTAATGAGTTCATTAGTCCTTCAATAAAACATGCTCTTTAAATCCAATGTATTTTTATAATAATGAGTTCATGAGACCTTCAATAAGCCCTACTCTTTAGATCCAATGTATTTTTATATTAATGAGTTCATGAGACCTTCAATAAACCCTACTCTTTAGATCCGATGTATTTTTATATTAATGAGTTCATAAAACCTTCAATAAGCCCTACTTTTAGATCCAATGTATTTTATATTAATGAGTTCATGAGACCTTCAATAAACCCTACTCTTTAGATCCGATGTATTTTTATATTAATGAGTTCATAAAACCTTCAATAAGCCCTACTCTTTAGATCCAATGTATTTTTATATTAATGAGTTCATGAGACCTTCAATAAACCTTACTCTTTAGATCCAATGTATTTTTATATTAATGAGTTCATAAGACCTTCAATAAGCCCTACTCTTTAGATCCAATGTATTTTTATATTAATGAGTTCATTAGACCTTCAATAAAACATGCTCTTTAAATCCAATGTATTTTTATAATAATGAGTTCAAGAGATCTTCAATAAACCTTACTCTTTAGATCCAATGTATTTTTATATTAATGAGTTCATGAGACCTTCAATAAACCCTACTCTTTAGATCCAATGTATTTTTATATTAATGAGTTCATAAGACCTTCAATAAGCCCTACTCTTTAGATCCAATGTATTTTTATATTAATGAGTTCATTAGACCTTCAATAAGCCCTACTCTTTAGATCCAATGTATTTTCATATCAATGAGTTCATGAGACCTTCAATAAGCCCTACTCTTTAGATTCAATGTATTTTTATATTAATGAGTTCATGAGACCTTCAATAAGCCCTACTCTTTAGATCCAATGTATTTTTATATTAATGAGTTCATTAGACCTTCAATAAAAAACATGCTCTTTAAATCCAATGTATTTTTATAATAATGAGTTCATGAGACCTTCAATAAACCTTACTCTTTAGATCCAATGTATTTTTATAATAATGAGTTCATGAGACTTTTAATAAGCCCTACTCTTTAGATCCAATGTATTTTTATATTAATGAGTTCAAGAGATCTTCAATAAGCCCTACTCTTTAGATCCAATGTATTTTTATATTAATGAGTTCATGAGACCTTCAATAAAACATGCTCTTTAAATCCAATGTATTTTTATAATAATGAGTTCGTAAGACCTTCAATAAACCTTACTCTTTAGATCCAATGTATTTTTATATTAATGAGTTCATGAGACCTTCAATAAACCTTACTCTTTAGATCCAATGTATTTTTATATTAATGAGTTCATAAGACCTTCAATAAGTCCTACTCTTTAGATTCAATGTATTTTTATATTAATGAGTTCATGAGACCTTCAATAAACCTTACTCTTTAGATCCAATGTATTTTTATATTAATGAGTTCATAAGACCTTCAATAAGCCCTACTCTTTAGATTCAATGTTTTATTAAATGTGAAATAATTTTTTCAGTGTGACAAAAATATTATCCCAACTTACTTATCATGTAACAAATAGCAAGATTATTTATAGAAATTAGCAACTGGTTTTATTAACTTGAGATTTTCTTTGGAGCAGATATCATAAGGATACTGCACCCCACTAGGTTCATAATTGCTCCCCTCCACATGAACAGGAAGACACATGTCTTTCTTGATGTGAGGTATTTTGCAAATTTTAAGCAATTAATCAAATATTATATGCAAGACAACCAATTTCTCACTCTCTCTCTCTCTCTCTATATATATATATATATATATATATATATATATATATATATATATATATATTTTACATTTCACCTGTCACTACATTGTCTTCACTGCTTTAATGAGATGGATATTCTTGGTGTAGAGATATCAACTTTCAACATCAGTCTAGAAAGCATTAAAGGCGTGTTCAGTAAATTTCAGTTGGTTTCTTTTCATAGAAAGCAACTGGGTGAGTGCAGTGAAGGTGCTATCTACTGTTTTTTTTTTATAATGTTATGAAAACCATAAAGAATATCTTGACTTTGTTCCCCTATGCAAGATAACAGAGAAAATTTTAGAACCAGAAATTTTAATATAATTGTTTCAACTTTGGTCTGTTTTCAGTATCATTTTGAAGTGAAATTAATTCATCTTCCACCATTCTTGTTTCCTCGTTATCAATATCTTGTAATGGATTGGTGTTTTAAGAAAAAAAGCAGAAAACTTTCATTAGAAAAGAAAGAGTGTTGGATCGCTATGTAATATCCATCCTCTTATATGGCACTGAATGCTGGGAAATCTCCACATGGATGAGGAGAAAACAAGAGGCAGCATAAATGTCGTTCCACAGAAGGATACTGAAAATGGATGGAGTGAGTAAGAAACAAGAAAAGTTTAAATAAAATGGCAACAAAAAGAACACTTAGACTCTGAATCAGGGAGAGAGAGCTAAAATTCCTTGGACACATAATGAGAAAGGAGGCCTTGGAAAACTTAACCATCATGAGGGCAAGAGAGGTAGGAAAAGGCATCAAGCCACTTACCTGATGGCAAACGGGGGTCACAGGAACCTTAGAAAATGGAGAAAACCTGGTAAAGGTCAAAAAGGATAGGAAGTTAAGGAGAGCCATGATTGCCTGAAAGGATGTGGCATATAGAAGAAGAAATCTGATATGTCTCTATGCTTTTTATGCAGGTTAAATGTCATCATCTTCAGGGTGATTGAAAAGTAACTCCCTATTTTATGCATAATGGACTCTCCCATCTTGTAAAAATTATAGTTAGATGGGAGTGTCCATAATACATAAAATAGGGAGTTATCTTTCAATCACCCTGTAGTATATGCTTTTATTTTCACAATTTAAATAGACTTGGAAACTAGATACATTACATTGAACCTGCATTATGATATATCCTATAAAAGCAAAAGAATAAAGTATTGACCTGCTGGGTATGCATCTGATAACTTCTGTGTTGAATATGGATGCAATTTGAAACAGTGTTGCTTGTTTTTTACTGTATGCAATTCTAATCAAATTCCTCTGGTTACAATCATTAAGGACCTGTTGTTGGCCACTTCACTGATCACAGTGGACAGTATCACTTTCCATCAGATATTTCTGGTACATGCATGATACCACTGATCAAAGGATGTTAATGTCCTCATAATTTCAGAATTGGAATTTCACGTCTATCTGGCACTCACTAACATACTCTGTTCAATTTCCAATAATTCATGTCACCTTGCCATGGGAAACTCTGTCACACCAACTGACCAAACATCAAAGCTAGATAAATAAAATCGACAAGCTTTATTTATCCTTGGCCAACATGTACACATAAGGGCTCCCTACATAATAAATACCTTGTGTCACATCTTGCCTTAGAGTGGAGGTCAGGTAAATAAAATTAATAAGCTTTATTTTATGAACAAAAGACACCAAAAAATTGTACAAATACTTTGACAAGAAATATAAATTTTTATATCAATCTAAATAACTGAAAAAATTGTTGAGTAAACAAATCTGTTTTGGGGTTTAAATTATTTTCTTTTTTTAAATTAATATGTGTAGGCTTGCTTGTCATATTTTTGTTTGTTCAGAGTAATTCTTGTGATTATTAAATATCAGTTCAAATAAAAAATGCAGAAATGTCTTCTGTACATTAAAGAGAGGGAAAACTTTTTTGCCAAAAAGATGTTCTTTGATAATTTGTTTAGTTCTGTGCTCAAGGGTTAAGTTTTTCTTTGTACTGGATTTGTCATTTAGAGGTTGGTGATATCTTCTTGAAGAAATATCTTAAAGCAGGAACATTTTAGATCATCAACTCTTTTATGGAATCCATTATCCCTCACTGACACCCCCACCCACCACCAGGCATGCTAAAAAAAAATAAACAAAAATAAAATCAGTAATAACGATTTTTTTTCAAGTGTAGTAATCTCATTTCTTTTATTATTGTTTCTCATTTCTTGATAAAATTTACTTTAACTTTATGTTTTGTTTCTGCTTTTTCAGTGTTTATTTCTCTTTGTCCTGTACTAGATATATTTGTTTGTTGTTGTAGTAACAACAACAATAATAATAACAATAACAATAGTGATAATTAGAGTAACAACAACAACAACAACAATAATAATAACAACAACAATAGCCAAAGTAAAAGTAAAGACAATTACAAAAACAATATTAGTAACAATAGCAAAAATAAAAACAATAATAATACTCTACAGCACCCAATGTCCAAAGGAAAGACTCAACACCCACGAAGGAATAATTGTACAAAATAAACAGCCTACATTTATCATTCACCACAGAAGAATGTATCTTAAAATGGATATATATTTAATGTGTTCATATATATATATATATTGTGTATTTAGCAATCCTTCATTTATGCATGTTTCATTAAAAACAACAGACAAGCTACTATGATTAAGCTTTTTATTTAATTTCTCTTGTGTTTGAACAAGTGTTTTCTTTTTTGGACACAGAGTGTGTAGAAACTGTCCAAATGTTCTATAATTACAAGTTTTTTCAGCTATATTTTTAGCCATTATCAAGGATGATTTTATTTTTTCAGTTTAATTGAGTGTGTGCATTGTGTGTATGTTTTTAGTGTTAGATGTTTTTATTTTCCAAACACAGCACATTGTGGCCATGTTCGTAGTTAATATTATTAATATTATTATTGTGTGTGTATATATATAGATTTAGGCAGCATATCTTCATTCAAACATATTTCATTGAATAATATATGAATTATGTCTATTTATTTTTATAATAATCTTTTCTAGTTCTCTAATCAGTTTCTTGATGCTAAGATGAAATTCATCAAGGAAGGTGTCGTTGTCTTTTCTTAAACAAGTTCTTTCGATCTCCTCCAAGTTCATCCTCAGGGGTGAATTACAAAGATAAACTCATTGTAACTGTGATTGTTGTGATGGTGAATTTCTAAAACAAAAAATTGGAAAAATACAACAAAACTTAAACAGACTGACTTTGTCAGTTCTTTTTTATCAAAGTTTTTTACATATATAGCTATTACAGACACATTTGAATATACAAATACTTTATTACATACACATTTGAATATACAAATACTTTATTATATACACATTTGAATATACAAATACTTTATTATATACACATTTTTACAAAGAAATGTGTGAAAAAAACCCTTGTGAATTGAATGGAAATATTGAATGAACCAGTGTAAACCTGTTAAATGTTCTATGGAGCAAGAATGTAATAATTATGATTAAAAATGGAAGAGTTCCCTGAAGTTTTGGAACGTTTGTATTAAAGTGTCCTTAAAGAAAGATTTCTTTTTAGAAACAAGTTAATTATGTTCAGAAAGACTGTCACTTTTACAGACAGCAAAAGAAACCAAAGAAAACCTTTAAAAAAGATAACAGGAAACTTTAAAGAGGGGAAAGAAGATTTTATAGAATGCAAGAAAACCTGACCAGAAGTCAGAGGAAATCTTTAAAGGAGTAAAAGAATTTACAGAAGGTAAATATGACTTTATAGAAGGCAATGAATCCTTAACAAAAGTCAAAAGAAACCTTTACAGAAGTAAAAGAATTTACAGATGGTAAATAAGACTTTATAGAAGGCAATGAATGGTAAATAAGACTTTAACAAAAATCCTAACAAAAGTCAAAAGAAACCTTTACAGAAGTAAAAGAATTTACAGATGGTAAATAAGACTTTATAGAAGGCAATGAATCCTTAACAAAAGTCAAAAGAAACCTTTACAGAAGTAAAAGAATTTACAGATGGTAAATAAGACTTTATAGAAGGCAATGAATCCTTAACAAAAGTCAAAAGAAACCTTTACAGAAGTAAAAGAATTTACAGATGGTAAATAAGACTTTATAGAAGGCAATGAATCAAAAGTAACGGAAGTCAAAAAATAAACTTTAAGGCAACTGAAGATGGTAAAAGACTTTAACCTGAAGTCAAAAAAACCTGCAACACCCAAATTTTCTGGGAGATCTATCTGAAGAATTCTTATTCTCTAAATTCCTGTTAAGTAATCTTACAGATAACTCATATTCTGCCATTATTTTGCTATATGATTCTGTCACATGAGTAACTGAAACAAACCTGTTAACACACAAATTTAATTAATCATCACAATTTCAAACAGTTGCTGTATTGACTTTGTTTTGTGCGATTTTTTCAAATTATATAAAAAGAAAGAAAAACCCTGTAATAATTTTAACTTTTTGTTTGTTTCCCACTTACACATTCCCCTAAACCTGTTCTGCCTTAAGCAAATTACTATGACATCATAACGGTATTCAGCTGATGAGAATCAAGATTAATGAATAAAATTTTCAGGATACTGATTTACTATTTCAAAAATCACATTTTGTGGACAGCTATGAAGACATGACATTCATGAAAAGATATTTTGAATTGTACCAGTTGACAAATGTAAAATATGTTCTTGTGTCTTGTGTATAAAGAAAATGACAAAACTGATGGTTGCTTTTGTTTAAATCAACCAGCATGGAAAACAGGAAATCAACCTGAAGGAAAATTATGTGTCAGTGTTGGGGGCAGGTTTCTTCCATTTTTTACTTTTTGTCTTTTTTCTTTTTATTCTTTCTTTCTTTATTTCATATGTTCCTTAAATTTCTATCACATTCTTTTTTTCAATCTCTTTTATTTTTAGCTTGTACTTTTTTATTTCACTTTCAAAATCTTATTCCTTGTTCATTTTCATTACATTCAGTTTTTGCCAGTTTTTGTTTAATTTATTCTTTCTTTTTGTATATTTTCTTTATTTCTTATTTAGTATTCTTCCTTTTTTTTCATTCATCTTTTATTTTTCTTTCATTTGCTTCTTTTCAGATCTCTCATATTTTTGACATTTTTGGTTTTTGTACTTTTTCTTTTCTTATTTTCAGTCTTCTTTATTTTGTTTTTCAACTTCTTATTCTCTTTCATTTTCTATTTTTCATTTTCTCTTTTTCATTCATTTAACTCAACATCATTTAAACATTTTTCTTCTTTCTAGTTCAGCCATATTTCTTCTTTTCTGCCATCAATTCAAGAACATTTAAAAAAATATAATTATCTTTGAAATATTGCATTATTTATTTTCATACATGCTGTCTTCATCTGTTGATTCTAAACCAACAAATGATTGTCTCATGTTGCATTTTGATTCTAGTTTGCATCAATGTACACCAAAAGCTGGGAAAGGGACTGTTGCATGTTCGCAAAACAAGGTAACAAGATGAAAAAGAAATGCCAGGAATGAGGATGCAAACCCTGTTTCTCATATTATAAAATAATTGTTTTATTCAGAGATTCACCTGCTTATCTGGTGAGTAAGTAGGTGACACTTGGGGCAATTTCTTCCATGTCAGAATAACAGCTTAGCTCTTCCCTGCTACTACACCCTGCTTATCTACAATGTGTGGCTGACAACACAAATGTGGACAAGGGTGGAGCAGAACTGGCTTCATGTCCAGTTTTGTTGTCATAGGCCAGCAACTGATATGCTCAACTGTCATTTTTTTCCTTAACCTACATGTTCTCTTCTTCTTTGGTTAATTCAAATAAAACGGAATCACTTGGGATTGTGCTAAGATCACTCTTTTCTCTTCTACATGGGTTTCCTAACTATCAGTCATTATCAAGAACAATGTGTTGTCTGTATGATAAGCAAAATTCAGTTGGCTAGACTCAGGTATGAGCTGAAGGTTTTGAATCAGTAATGTGTAACAGTTACATATGATTGTGGATTGTTTCAAACTTTCAGCTTTCCATAAAATATGAGCCAACAGAATATTATCTATCACATTATATTACATGGATTTTAAATACCTAAATAAAGCTGTGAATCATTTTAGATATCTTATTCCTATTCTTGAATATTGTTTACACAAATTAAAGGAGGTTAAAATCTTCAGCAAACATGACGCAGTCTCCAGATTCTGGTAAATCCAACTGGGGAGTGATTCTGTAAAATTAAGAACATTTATAACTCCTTATGGTTGCTATTTTTATAAAAGGCTTCCTTTTGGGGATTTTGTCAGCTCCTGAAATCTTCCAACATTCTATGGAAGAGATTCTTGATATAAAAGACGGCATTATCTTTTTGACAATGTCTTCTTCTTATTATTATTTTTTAATCATTTCACTCGAAGCAAAGCAATAAAGCCACTAAGATGCAATGAGTCACTTAATGTTAGAGAATATGAGAAAAACTACTATTAAGGAGCAAGAACAAGAATTAAAAAGACAAAAGATAACAACTGAGATTGTATTTAAATTTTTGAAAATTAAAGTTGACTAGGAAGCAGGAAGCTAGAAGAGAATTCCACAAGCGAGAAGTGCAATAGAAGAAACTGTTAACATAGAACTTATGGTTGCATCTCTTGCCATTTCAACTGTAAAATGATGAGACCTTCTTGGTTGTCAGACCTGGGGAACAAAATCTACTGTACAAGCCTTTTTCACTGATGGAAACTGGTGTGGTGAGACCACCACACTCTACACACTTTCCTTCCAAACACTGCTATAAACAATGGAAGTGAGTAAGAATATTATAACTTAGTGCATATGTGCAACAGAGTTCAAGGTCAATCTGTGTCAAGCATCTTCACTCTGCATACATTAGCTTCGTTACCGTAACAATGGTCCTAATAATTTTCAGTCAGACCCTGTACTCATTGTAACATCCAGTTTAATAAAAATATATTCTACACAGCCAGATGTTGGAAATACAGTGACAGGTTTTGCTAAAAGAAGCACATAACCTTGCAGGTGGATTCTAGAAAGTAATACCTTCAAACCAATCTGCTCAGACGGCCTTTGATTGAGAACTTGACAGCCTTATACTTTAAATTTAAAATAAAGAAACACTCAACACCCAGCCATTATGCTTCTTCACTACTCCCACTAATGAACAGAAATGCAGAGTGCACCATTCCCTAGAGAATTATGGCCAACTGGTTATGGTCAGGTAACTAACAAGCAACTCTGTGGTCATAAGCAGTATATTTATTATCACCCATCTTAATTTACCTAGAGCAAACATGCACAAATGTTAATATTTCTAATCAAGATCAGAAGCCATAAGAACCACGCCTGGTATGTAGCATCAAGACATTTATTATTGTGAGGCTCCTGAAAAATTCATTTCGGTTGAGCTCTCTGGGGGAGTAAGTGTGGGTTTGTAAACAGTGACTATTACAGCTATATTATAGCAAGACCCTTCGGTAAAGCGAATCAAGTCCTCTCAGTTACTGTGTGTTTATATAAAAATAAATACGCTAAAATTCACCTTCGTCCCTGCCGTGTGCTGAAAGCTTAGTGGTAGAATCTCCGACTGACGCCAATTCAGTCGGGTTTCAACCCTAGCTAGAGGCAACCGAACGTCTAGCCACACTGAAGAATTGTGATACAGCGAAACAGTCTGTCTGTGGATTATATATATATATATATATATATATATATATATATATATGAGGATCTGTCTATATTTCTGAGATGAAGTATTATGTACATTATTTACATTATTTGGACTATTCCCCTCATCTTTGTCGTCATATTTATTACAACATTTTGGCTGTTGTACACTCCGGCCTTCTTCAGGTGGTTGGAATGTCAAACTGAACCCTTTATTTTGCTCACTGGGGTAGACTGTTCTAGTTCCATGTGCCATGGATGTCAGTTATCCTCAAGGACACATGGCACAGTGGATAAAGGCATTAGTTAGATCCAGTGACAGGACCCAAAGAGTGGGAGTTCAATACCCGGTTAAGGCAGTGGAGAACTTTCAGAGGAGAATTAACAGGAGATAACTGATAACTGACATCCATTAAACATGGCACGTGGAACTAGAACAGTCTACCCCAGTGAGTGAAATAAAGGGTTCAGTTTGACATTCCAACTAACTGAATAAATATGGTGACAAAGATGAGGACAATAGTCCAAATAATATATATGAGGATGTATTAAAAATATTTTCATTATTTACAGATCATTACCTCAAAGCATATTGCATGTATAGATTTAAAGACTATAACTACATTATAGTATTTTTTTTATTATTATGTTAGTTTTTCACTTTGATTTCTTCTTCTATGTGCTGTAGCCCTTCAGGTCATAGGAAATGATAGCTCTCCACAATTTCTGTCCTTTATAGCTTTTAGTAGATTTTGTCTTTTAAATATCTCTCCTAATCCCTGTTTGGCATGCCATTTACACAAACTCAAAGGCATGTTATGTATTGTTTTCCTCTATCCTCCTTACCTTTAAAATGTCTTGTGAGTGTCAAATTTTCAAAGCCCTTTTTCCTCATATGCCCTAAAAATTCCAACTATCTCTTTCTGATGTTAAGTATAAATGTCCTTTTTTTGTTTCCATTTTCTCTAAAACTTTGTTGTTGTTCACAAGTTTGGTTCATGGTATCCTCAGCATCCTACTGTAGAAACAAATTTCTGTTCCTTCAAATCTCTTCTTCATCTGTGAGAAGATTATCCAACATTCACTGCCATATAGGAGGAATGATACTATGTAACAGTTCAGTAGTAATTTTCCTGTTTCTTGATACTTTGCTTAGTTTTTGAAAGACATCCTTAAGGAAAAGTGTCAATAGCACTTCTCAAAACTCAAGAAGCTTTTGGAGAATCCTTGTATAGCAAATGATGGCAGTTTTCTGGAGGTCTGCAATCTTAGTCTCAATTCCAGTTTTCTTTAAGCATGCTTTCAAGTTTCTAGTTGGTGATTCAAGTGCTCCCATTACTACAGGAATTATTTCAACAATCACGTTCCATAGTTTCTTTAACTCTGTAGCTATATCCTAGCCAGATATTATTATTATTATTATAAAAACCTGTCAAAATTTCATGGTTTTCCTATTTGAATTTTCTGATGAATCTTAATTCTTAAGTTAATGATTGAGTAAGCTCATGATGAGTTCAACAACAATAAAATATCCGTAGAAGTCTCCCTATCACATCATCAAATATTTGAGCTTAACAATAACAACAATAAATATGAATGCTGGTTGTTATTTTAAGAAATAAAGGGGTACAAATGAAAAGATTTGAAATTGACAACTATTCCTTTTCACTGAAATTCTTTCTTTCATTCATTTTATCACTTAAACCAAGTAGCATCTCTGATATGTCTTTTCCATCTTTCCACATGATCAAAACAGAACTGTCCATTATTTATGAGGTATTGACAGGGCATAGCATATGTGTTAACTAAGGTAAGGACAAGCCGAATTATAATAAGATTATTTAAGGGAATCACTGATAATCTTTAGATATATTCATGAAATAAGCTTTAGTTTAAAGGTGTGTAAAAAAAAATGAAACTACTTTTGATACACCTGAGTAAGAATGAAAATATTAGTTCACGAATTTAGATAAAGCAGGTATTTAATGATATAATATTTTGATTGGAAATATAACTCATATTCTTTTTAAATTGAGTCTTTGTAACTTTTTAAAAAATAACTCTTGACTTCAAAGGAACCCTAATTAGTTTATATTGAAAACTGATAGTGCAAAAAAAAAAAAGAAAATTATGCAAATTGTAGCTAGCATGGCTCTTGTAAAATTATGAAAGTTTTATTGAAATTGTGATACAATAACGACCAACAAAAATACTCAGAAATGAATCTATAAAAATTCAACCATTTTCTCTCTCATCTCAAAAAGCAATTATCCGTCTTGTAAAAGACATGGCTACAATATTTTCAGGCAAGCTCACAGCAAAGCACTAACTACAAAAGCTGCTTTTTCTATTGGTTGAAAGAATGGAGTATTCCCTGAATATACAAAAGATGGAAAGGCAAGCAATTCATGTTCTTTCCATATTCTGTTCGGCTGTATGTATACATGAAAATAATCAATACAGTTACAAGAGACGTCGAGTATTGGTATGATGTGTACAAATCCTTAAAACTGTTTGCTTTAAACCAACACAAACGATTCCTTGCTTATTCTGTTATTTGACACTTGGAGAATTCCCAGATGGAAATAGGTGCCAGCCCTTACTAATTTCCATCTGTTGGTACATGGTAAACTATATTGTTTTGTTCTTTCTCTGCTAGGTGGGTAAGGTTAAAACTCAGCACAATGAAGCTAGATAGTGGCATGATTAAATGAAGTCTCTGACTATCTGCTGACTTTGGTTATAAGATGTCAGAATAAAGTGTTATATCTTGTAAGGTTTTTCACTGTCAAGTGGATGATTGAATGGGTTCTGGTTCTCTTCTCTAGAGGGAATTTATTCATAAAATCAGGCAGCATTTTAATTTGTTTTTTAACATGACATGCACAGAAACAATCAGCTTTCAAAATATTTAGTAGGGCTTTATCTCAAGAAAAATGTTTGTGGATCATCTTGGAATGTCAGCTTTAAGAATCCTGGCCTGTAATCAAGATCTAAAACAATCAATGCTGTTGATTTTGTTTAGCAGCATATCAATACCTCTATGGGTTATTTAATGCTGAAATCTAAATATATTACACTTTTAGGATAAAAACTATGTTTTTTAAATATATAAACCATAAAATGTATTGCTGGTAATTTTACTATTAAAATGTACAGTTGATTTTTCTTTGGGAGTTCACTATTTTTCCATAGCTGGGACTCTAACAAGTGTTACCACACTGGGTCAGAGTAGACCTGGGAACAACAGCAATTAAGGAGGGGGTTTTATGCTCTTCAAAACCTCCAATCTCCCAATCAAAGGCCTTGCTGCCGAATGTAGTTTAACATCATACCCAAAATGATAAAACAATCTAGCTCTAAAACAAAGTCCCCAGTATATAAATATATATAATATATATTTATGAACATTTACACTATTTACTTTATTCAGACTGTTATCCTTATCTTTATTGCCCTATTCACGACATTTCAGACATTGTACAATCTGGCCTTCTTCAGGTGACATTTCATCTGAAATGTTGTGAATATGGCATTAAAGATGAGGACAATAGTTTGAATAATGTAAATAGTTACAGTACTTCATTCAAAAATATAGACAGATTTATGAACATTTTTTAATAAATGTTGTATATTTTGGATTATATTTATGAATTATATATATTTAATAAAATTCTGTTAGCATCAAAGAAAAGGTACTGAACTGTTATGTTATATCAGTCCACCTGTTCAGAAGTGAATGCTGGACAATCTCCTTGCAGATGACGAGAGGATAAAAATTTAAATATCTGTGAAGTGTTTTATCAGAGGATGGAAAGTGTAACACTGAAAGCCAAAAACGCATTGTGATTGCGAAATATGCCTTCCAAAAGCAAAGTATTAAGAAATTGGAAATTTTTGTCAGAAACAAAGAAAAGAGTTTTGAATTGTTATATAATACCAGTCCTCCTATATGGCAGTGAATGCTGGACAATCGTTGGATCAGTTATTTTAATTTCAATTAAAAGGTGCAAATATAATTTATAAATTCATGAATCATTCATACAAAAAACAAATATAGAGGTTAATGATTTAAATGGCGAGAATACATTGTTGCAAACACATAAATAAGATACACCAATCCCGAACCTGAAATAAAAATAACTGATCCAACGTGCAACTCTCGGATAATAAGT
The DNA here is from genome assembly GCA_903632075.3 of Acanthosepion pharaonis. NCBI lineage: Eukaryota > Metazoa > Mollusca > Cephalopoda > Sepiida > Sepiidae > Acanthosepion > Acanthosepion pharaonis. The sequence continues at coordinate 263,472 of CAHIKZ030000248.1, read as the reverse complement.
GTGAAATTACTGTAATTATTGAACAATATAGTCCATGCCATATTCACGGAAAATCTACCAGTAAAAAAGAATTCTCTTATTGCTATATTTGTACAAAAATGCACAACTTTAAAATTTAAATTCAAACTCAGCGTTGCGACCACACGTTCCAAAACAATAACACATTTCTCATAACATTTTTTCGGATTACATCTCTATTTTCATTGTCCTCTTATTACTGAGAAGTAAAAACAAGAACAAAATCTACTTCCATACCTGATGATGTCTGTAGGAACAGACGAAAGCTTGTAAAAAATTAAAAAGACCTTATGCAACTGGAATTTACAAACAGGGATCATATCATTCATATACAGTTTCGAGGTTGGTGTATCTTATGTGTTTGCGACGATGTATTCTCGCCATTTAAATCATTAACCTCTATATTTGTTTTTTGTATGAATGATTCATGAATTTATAAATTATATTTGCACCTTTTAATTGAAATATATATATATATATTTTGGGGGGGATTGTCAGACAAACTGATTAATTTTTTTAAAATTTTGGGTTTATGTAGATTGCGTGTTTTTTACATATATATATATATATATATATATATATATAATACTAGAAAGGAAAATAGTAGGCAAGACTAGAATCAGGCCAGTGCTATCTATCTATCTATATATATATATATATATATATATATATATATATATATATATATATATTAATACAAATATGAAATTTGTCACTTAGCTGATCAATGTTATATTCAGCACTCCAACTCCAGAATTTCGTAGACAAACTTTTTTTGTAATCATGTCCTCATCAGGAGATATCAGCAATTGACAGCTGAATGAAACAAAATATATTGTGACCCCTAAAATCGTAGAAATTTAATTCATAATTTTTGTATTTATTTCAGTGTGACAAGTATAGTCAAGAATGGTACAACTCCTGGAACAGTATGAATGTTCATAGACCTTGTGCTTCATTAGATGGGAAAATCATCAGAAATTGTCATTCCAAACTGACGAGTATGGGATTTGTGGTAGAAACTCACAGAAGCAGTTGTCCTTCAACATCCAGATTGAAAGAATATGTCTAAAGGTAGAATTTTAATATTGTACTTCTGCCATTATCGTGTTTCATGAAAATCAACCAATAATTAATAAAGTGATTAACAATTGTAAATAGGAAGATTCTTTGCATCCACCATGTATATATATGTGAGATTATATATAATTTTTATGTAACAGAACAATTTTAGGGGAATTAATGACAAAGTGGAAAAATTTTTATTTGACATTTTTTTGTACTTTAGGGCTTCATCAAACTAAAATGATGTTTCTATTGATGTCATTTGATATATATATATATATATATATGTGTGTGTGTGTGGGTATATATATATATATATATATATATATACACACACACACAATATTATTATTAAAAAAAATAAAAATAAAAAATAAAAAAATAAATATAATAATTCCAGCACTTGAATATTGCTTCGGCATGAAACTCAGAGTTCTGCAATTAATGTAAGGTATTATGTATATTTCTTAATATATATATTAAATAGTTCTGTTATTTAACATTAAGCACTGTTTTTCTTACACTATAGAGTATTTATATGCATTTGTATATGATTGCTCGCTCATATATCTACCTATATTTACCCATTTGGATATATATAAAAACAGTGTGAGGCAAAATTCGTGCACCATAAGGCTTAATTAATGTTTTAAATACCTAATTTGTTTTAATATTTTCTTATTTTGCAGAAACATGGATAGGTTAAAGTGGTCCCATCAAGTGTCCACTAAGGTCACCAGACCTAACAACCTTGGATTTTTTTCTTTTTAAGTTGTTTTTAAGATAGAGGATGGGAGATTGCTGACTTTAAGAATTCCCTCCTTGGTCATTTTGACAGTTTTATTAGTTGCTGGGAATGGAATGTGTCCGTGTTAAGTGTTTTTTTAAATATCGTATTTTTTATATTTATGAATTATATTTCTTTAATCATTTTGTATATTTTTATATAACGTAAACATCTCTTTAGTCTGATGAAATCCCAAAGAATGAAATGCATCACATAAACTTTTTCCATTTTGCCATAGATTTTCCTATATATTTATATACAGGGTGTGTCAAATATGTGAGAACAAATTTTAATGTGAAGTAATCATAATTATTTAGCACAGAAAACAAATTTTTTTTCAGAATTTAGTGCACATGTTCTCACAGACATAGACAAAATATAAGTATTTACTATAACCAGCATCAGCTTAAATTATAGTTTCAATGTCGTCTTCTAAAACACTTGCATACGTTGATCAGGTGTTCTTTATTTCTGTTTCCATAATATCTTCAATAGCAGCCTTCAGTGAGTCCTTGGTATCGTGGGTATGCTTATTAGTCTCCCACTCAATAACACCCCAGTTGTAATCCTCCATATGGTTTAAATCTGGAGGCCAAGCAAATGTTAGGGGTAACATGATCATGAAAATGTTTGGGCAGCCATTCATGGGTCTTGCCAGCTGTGTGAGAGGGAGTATAGTCTTGCTGATATATGTTCAGCCCCTCCTGAGTTAGTTCCAGGGCTTGACAACAGTGTCCAGTGTCTCCATATAAGTGATGACATTGACCTTAATGGGAAAAAAGTAGGGACGTATGGCATGGCTGTCATTGCTTATCACCCACAAATCCATCACTGACAACAGAAACTTGCTGTGGATTAGTGTAGGATGTTGTGGGGTCTGGCACACTGTTACTTGCCATTCCATCTGTTCACATTTTTATCTTGAACAAAGTTTTTTTATCTGAGAAAAAACAGAATGCTGGTCTCTTTGAAGTGCTTTACTTTGTTTAGCCAATGCTTTGACTGGATCTCACGGTTCTACTACATGCTATTGGATATGAACTACCTTCTCTTCATAATGTAGGATTGTATTTGATGTCTGTGCACTACATAGTTGATTGTTGACTCTAATGCATGGAGCTCATTGGCAATGGATCTCATCGATGATGCCCTTGATTTTCTGGATGAACTGAAACACACATGACAATGACTGACCATCAAGAATGTTTTTTCTCTTTTGGCCACTGAAGATGCATTATTGTTAGAGATCTGGATCTCTTATCTTAAACATGAACAACCTGGCAACATTGAAGACAGCTGCAATCTCCATATCTGTGTGATTGGGAACTAAAGCAATTGGAATGGCATGCTATTTCCCTCTCTGCAAATGAGTCAAAGCTTCCATGACAGAGCTGGAAAAAAAAAGGAAAGACTTTCAGATAAAGTTGATCATTTATGGTTTTCTAAAGATATGTTCTCAAATACATAATGCACCTTGTATATAATATAAATCACGATAAGATCAAGATGTAAACTTTCAAAATATTTAGCAAAGTTTATCCCATTCGTTAACATGACATTCACAGAAATAATTAGCAAATGTTCAAAATATTTAGCAGTTTATCCCATTCTTTAACATGACATTCACAAAAATAATCAGCAAATGTTCAAAATATTTAGCAAAGATTATTCCATTCTTTAACATGACATTCACAGAAATAATTAGCAAACTTTCAAAGTATTTCACAGAAATTTACCACAAGAAAATATTTTAGTAACAGCTACCCATAAAATGATTTTCAGAGTGAAAATAGGACAAAACCAAGGTTCATTCAGGTCCAGATGAATTCAGAGTAAATTTCATTTGAAAGCAATCCAGCTAAGCTTATCTTGATGTTTGTAAACAAAAAATAAGTTGTCTTTGCCGTGACTCCATTTCACATTTAGGATAAAATTTTTATTTGACTGGGCAGAAGGAAAAAAGACATGGTGGAGTTGAAATAGCATAAATCACCAAATATTGTAATAGAAAACATCTTAGATAAATTAGAAAGATTGATGGCTGCATATATATGGCTTTGGTGGGTGAAGTCTAATGGACTTGGCAAAGACCATTCCTTCTTTGAACATTGTGTTGTGTAAAAGAGAACCCACCTTCACTACACTAAATGGTTAATGTAGACTCACCCATTGATTGTGAAAGCAGTTGAACAGGAGTCCCACAGGAGTTGCAAAGAATGTTGCACTAACGACATTATTTTGTAATACTGTATTATTAATCCACTTGATTGAATAATTCTTTCTATAAGCATTATAACACATTGTGAACTGGCACTGCAAAATTACAAACAAAGAACTGTAATAGATAACAGAAAACCACATCACTTGAAGACTTCCAATAGCAGCAACAACTAAAATGGATAAAACATGTAAGCTGAAATATAATGTAATCAAATTGTTAACTTTAAAGGTTTGGAAAGAAACTCATGTCAATATTAGAAAGAACTATAACAGTCTAATTTCCAGAAAAACTTTTTTGAGAGAAAGATTGTATAAATTTCAACTGACAGTAACACTAAATGTTCAGTCAATGAATGCCAAAAGTTTCCTGTATGGAAACGGATTATCTCACCATTATTATTTTACCGTCACTTTTAAGAGCCCATATCATAAAAAAGAAATGTCATTGGAACAGTGATTTTGTGAGGAAAGTAAGCAATATATTGATAAATAATTATATTGGATTATCTATTCACCATTTTGGTCAAGTACCAATTTAAATATTTTTTTCTTTTTTATAGCTCACCAAAATTTGACTTGTTATAGAGTTTATGAAAAAAGTGAAAGCTATTTACATTCTGTCTGAATTTCTGGGATGTGGCATTATTATTATGATTTAAATTTGGACATCATTATTATCATGTTTCAACTATTGTGATCTCTGCCTTTCTTCAGGTACTTGTCAATTTTGAAATTTGTTGAAGGTTACCTGGATCAACAAGGGCTTGGAGGAGGCCAGTGGGTACGATGGTTGAAACATTGTGATAATAATGGCAAAGAGGAGAACAATATTCTGAGTGTAAATAATTAAAAAAGAAAGCAGGAAAATAAATTCAGCATTATTTGAGCAAGTGGTGGCTGATAAAATTGTGCCACATTTGGAAATACCTATCATCTGATTTCAGAATAAAAATATAGATATATAAAAAACTTCTCTTAAAGGTATGGTGCCAGGAAAACAAAGTAGATGAAAACAAAAACAGAGGTGGAGGAAGAACATAATTCTGTCGTCGCTAATGATTGACAGACACTAAATGGCCATAAATAAGTCATGTTAGTTCACAATCTGCTGCAGGCAGAAATGGCAAGTAATGATGATAAAAATACTAATTCTCTCCTTCCCCCCCAAAAAGAACAAAACATTTTCTCCTGACATGAAGTGGTATAATTATATTGAATCAACTACCATGTCTGTTGCTAAGAAGGTTGGTTTACTCTGTTGTGCCAGACAATTTTTTGCATCAGAATCCATCTTGCACATTTATAAATCTACCATTCACCCATGCATTGAATATTACTGCTGTATCTGATCTGGTGTTCCAGCTATATAGATTCTTAACAAAATCCAAAGAAGGTTCTGTAATATTATTAGTCCTGACATCTCAATTTCAGTCATTTTCCCACTGTCATAACGTGACTTCCGTCTGAAATATCTATAAATATTTTCCTGGCAATTGTTCTAATGAGCTTTCCTCCTTGGTACTTCAACTGCAGGAATTTAATTGTACTACTAGATTGGCTAGTAGGTCTCATTGTTTTACTATTGAAATAGATAACCATAAGTTCTATTAAAATTTCTTTTCTTGAAATTCTCACATGTTGAATTCTCTTTTGATTTCTTGCTTCTCTGTCATTGACATTTTTATTTAATTTAAATGCAATGTCAGTCATTATCTTCTGGCTTCCTGAATTTGGTTATTTTATTGTACTTTCTTTTCACTAATGTTTTCTCACTCTCTTCCACTCCCAGTAACCTCTTGCGTTTTAGTAGCTTTATTGCATTGATTGGAGTGAAATGATTAAAATAAAATAACAAAATTTAAAACTGTAATTACTATATTTT
>CAHIKZ030000248.1:210000-255000 GCA_903632075.3 Acanthosepion pharaonis | reverse complement strand
TTCATTTGCTTTTGCATAAATACTTTTGAAAAGGGCGGAATCAATCTCTTCCTACCTACCTATGGTTTGTAACCAGTCTAGAAGGACAACTCAAACCATAATGAAAACAATGGGAAATCACTCCATAGATGAAGAAGAGGCTTCATGCAACAAATATGTTGCTCTAATGATGAATGCTAAGAAAATCATAGACATGACATGTAAGCAATGAGAAATTCTTAAGAAGAGTAGGAACAACATAAAAAATTATACTTACAGTCAAAAAGAGTCAGATGAAATTTCTGAGACCCTTATAGAGAAAAGAAGGTTTAGAGAATTTTCTTTTCACTAAAGTTTTCTCACTCTCTTCCATTCCCAGTAACCTTTTGCATTTTAGTGGCTTTATTGCCTTGATTGGAGTGAAATGATTAAAATAAAAAACAAAATTTTTAGAGAATTTAACACTCACAGAACATATAGAAAAGCAAAAGCAAATAAACTACTTAATGAATTTGTTTGTGTGAATAAATGGTAGGACAATGACAATATGTAGGAAGTTGTGGAGAGCAGTGATCACCTCTATTTTGAAGTTACCTACCATAAAAAGTACATGTGTGTACTTTTAAATTTTGTGGTAAAATAAAAATTTAGATATATAAATATTTAAATAAGAAAAATAAAATGTCTTGTATTATTGTCATTTGCCTTTCATTTTCTTAATAGTTCCATGAAAAATAAAAATAAAAAACATTTGAGATTTTATGTGATGTTAACAGTTAGAAATCAGTAAGCAGACTAGCTGAGAAGGTCAAGGTATTAAAGCAGATGGCCAACTAGAAAGATAAGACAGTAAGTGTTGCATTTTCAAGAGCCTCATTCTCTTTAAATAGATATCTTTCCCAGCATTTCAAGTCACCTTAATACATCAAACCATCAAGAAAGACTTGAAAAAGTTTTAAGTCATAAAAGCTGTCAATTCACAACAGAAAAGTGTATTGATAATTACACTCACTCACTAATGGCCTGTATGGTGTATAGGACTACAATGGCATGATGCTAGGTGATGCTGGAAAAAGATTATTTTTTAAATTGGATGGAGTTGCTAGCCCAATGCCCAAATGGCTTTTAATATTTTTTTAATTATTTCCTCCCAAGCAAAGCAATAAAGCCACTTAGATGAGATGGCTTACTGAGTGTTAGAGAAGAAAAAAAAAACACTATTAAGGAGAAAGAACAATAAAAGAACATGAATTAAGGATACAGAAAATAACAATTGACATTGCATTTACATTTTTGAAGGTCAAAGTTAACTGTGAAGCAAGAAGCTGAAAGAGAGTTAAAAAAACAAAATGTGCAAGAGAAGAAACTTAGCAGAGAACTTTGTAAAGCATAGAAATTGTCTTTTGTGTTGCTCTTCTCCTAGTTTGGCTGCCAACTATGGCTAGAGAGTTCAGTTTGCTCTCCTATTTAACCCATAGCTGATGGAAGAAGAGGAATTCATACTGAAATTCAAAGTTTATTTACCAATTTCTTGTCCTGGGCCATGATTACTTGAAGGTTAATCTGACTGACATGCACCTGAAGGTTAGAGTGCATAACAGCCAAAATGTGGCTATATCAGCAAAAATGGAAATATTAATCTGAATGTACATAATATAAATAATAATAACTCCTCACCTCAGAAACTCAGAGAGAATAACAACAAAGATGAGGATATTAGTCTGAATGTAAATAATGATAACTCCTCATCCCAGAAATTCAAAGAGAATAACAACAAAGATGAGGATATTAGTCTGAATATAAATAATGATAACTCCTCATCCCAGAAATTCAAAGAGAATAACAACAAAGATGAGGACATAGTCTAATGTCATCCCAGAATAGAGAGAATAAAAAATAAAGATGAGGATATTAGTCTGAATGTAAAATAATGATAACTCCTCATCCCAGAAATTCAAAGAGAATAACAACAAAGATGAGGATATTAGTCAGAATATAAATAATGATAACTCCTCATCCCAGAAATTCAAAGAGAATAAAACAAAGATGAGGACATTAGTCTGAATGTAAAATAATGATAACTTTTATCCCAGAAATTCAGAGAGAATAAAAATAAAGATGAGGATATTAGTCTGAATGTAAATAATGATAACCCTCATGCCAGAAATTCAAAGAGAATAACAACAAAGATGAGGATATTAGTCTGAATGTAAATAATGATAACTCCTCATCCCAGAAATTCAAAGAGAATAACAACAAAAGATGAGGATATTAGTCTGAATGTAAATAATGATAACTCCTCATCCCAGAAATTCAAAGAGAATAACAACAAAGATGAGGATATTAGTCTGAATATAAATAATGATAACTCCTCATCCCAGAAATTCAAAGAGAATAACAACAAAAGATGAGGATATTAGTCTGAATGTAAATAATGATAACTCCTCATCCCAGAAATTCAAAGAGAATAACAACAAAGATGAGGATATTAGTCTGAATGTAAATAATGATAACTCCTCATCCCAGAAATTCAAAGAGAATAACAACAAAGATGAGGATATTAGTCTGAATGTAAATAATGATAACTCCTCATCCCAGAAATTCAAAGAGAATAACAACAAAGATGAGGATATTAGTCTGAATATAAATAATGATAACTCCTCATCCCAGAAATTCAAAGAGAATAACAACAAAGATGAGGACATTAGTCTGAATGTAAATAATGATAACTCTTTATCCCAGAAATTCAGAGAGAATAAAAATAAAGATGAGGATATTAGTCTGAATGTAAATAATGATAACTCCTCATCCCAGAAATTCAAAGAGAATAACAACAATGATGAGGATATTAGTCTAAATGTAAATAATGATAACTCGTCATCCCAGAAATTCAAAGAGAATAAAAACAATGATGAGGATATTAGTCTGAATGTAAATAATGATGATTCCTTATCCCAGAAATTCAAAGAGAATAACAACAATGATGAGGATATTAGTCTGAATGTAAATAATGATAAATCCTCATCTCAGAAATTCAAAGAGAATAACAACAAAGATGAGGACATTAGTCTGAATGTAAATAATGATAACTCTTTATCCCAGAAATTCAGAGAGAATAAAAATAAAGATGAGGATATTAGTCTGAATGTAAATAATGATAACTCCTCATCCCAGAAATTCAAAGAGAATAACAACAAAGATGAGGATATTAGTCTGAATATAAATAATGATAACTCCTCATCCCAGAAATTCAAAGAGAATAACAACAAAGATGAGGACATTAGTCTGAATGTAAATAATGATAACTCTTTATCCCAGAAATTCAGAGAGAATAAAAATAAAGATGAGGATATTAGTCTGAATGTAAATAATGATAACTCCTCATCCCAGAAATTCAAAGAGAATAACAACAAAGATGAGGATATTAGTCTGAATATAAATAATGATAACTCCTCATCCCAGAAATTCAAAGAGAATAACAACAAAGATGAGGACATTAGTCTGAATGTAAATAATGATAACTCCTCATCCCAGAAATTCAAAGAGAATAACAACAAAGATGAAGATATTAGTCTGAATGTAAATAATGATAACTCTTTATCCCAGAAATTCAGAGAGAATAAAAATAAAGATGAGGATATTAGTCTGAATGTAAATAATGATAACATCTACAATTCAACTATTCTTAATCAGCTCTAACAGAATAAAAAGAGTGCATCTGCATTTCCATAGCCTGACACTTGCTTGTACTACACTCTTTCACTACACTCAGTCTTATTGCAACATGTAGCATAATTCAAATCTTAGACACAGATGGTGCACTGGTATGAGTGCTACTACATCATAAGATAGTAAATACTTGGAAAATCTTATCAAAGCTAATCCATATTGAGCCTGGTTACTACTCAATTGAGTAACTGTTGGGGAATACTATGTGCTGTAAGCTACTTGACAAGCAAAGCAAGCTATTGATGAGTACACTCTCACAACTTATATTAAAAGAAGACCTCAATATGTGTAGGTGCTTCAAGACTGACAGGTCACAATAACTAACTGGAGTTTGGTGAGTGTATTTTTTAAAATGTCATGGCTTTTCAGTGCATAAGTGATCTCTACAAATTCTTTGCATTTATTATCTTGCCATGCCTTCTTGGTAAAGATAGTGGAGAGGTTTCCCATTACCTTTTCCATAGTTTAAAATTCAAAAACTTTCCTTCTCCTAGACTGCCACTCAAGGCTAGAGAATCAAGTCAACCTTACTATTTAACCCCTAGCTGAAGAAAAGGAGAGATGGATTTATGTCTTTCCTAATGTAAATTATGGAAAATTTCTGTACTTCCTTACTCCTACAAAACAGGAAAATCTGAGGATGCTGGAAAAACTAAATAAAAAATTAATTAAATATTCCTTGTCTGCAGTATTTAATGAAAGATATTTAAAAGAAAGGTTGCTGCCCAAATATACATAGTATATATATAGTACAGGTAATCGATCCATTGGTATATAATCTGGGTGGATCCTAGTAATATTAATTACTAGCAATAGAGCCTGGTGTTGCTCGGATATGTAACAGTAAGAGATAGATCAAGTATTGACCATCATAAAGACTGAAAAATAAAATTGACAAAGATTATTGTTTAATGTTGACGGACACGCATGTCTTAATTATTTTTTTTTTTTTTTTTTTTTTACGAATTGGTCAAACCCAAACTCAAAGAAAAACATTGTTTTCAATCGTTATGAGTTTACCGATTGAAAAGAATTATATTATAAACAATTGTCTTGTAAATGGAATTTTAAAAGCATTCTGAATGTAAAAATAAAGAAAAAAGTGTGCAAGACAATAAGAAACACTACCTGCCAAAAAAAGTGAAGTTTTGTTGAAATCGTTTGAAAAATGTAGGAAATCCGATCCCATATATAAACGAACACACACACACAAAAACAACCTGAGTTGTCCCCCTTTCATTCTCACGACAGCGATGCCTCTTAATCGTGTTTTCAAATTGATTTCGTACAAAAACAATTGTGTTTTTCCAATTTTTGGCGCTGTCAGAACCACCGCAAGGTAATTTTATGTAGTCCTGTGAAGTTTTGTTGAAATCGGTTGAAAAGTGTAGGAAATCCGATCCAATATATAAACGAACAGACACACACACACACACACACACACACACACACACACACACACACAACCTGAGTTTTATAATAAGTATGATTAAAACTGATCCACAGTGAGTTCGATGTATTTCTTATAACAGAGCATATATATTTTTTACAGCAAAAAAACAAAGATTACCACATGGGGATAGTCTATTTCAAGCCATTCTACATGTGGCTATCATCATTAATAATATTGTACTCTTGTAGTATAAAAACTATTTACTGTGAATTCCAGGAAAACACAAACCGATATTTAGCTACAAACAACAAAAGGATTTAGCCATAAATAAACTCCAACCCCAGACCGCTTCCCTCGGAATAAGATACCTTATGCCCTCCACTAGTTGCTAACACAAGCCCCTTCTCATTAACAAGACATCTACCAGAGGAGGACTGACATTGAAAATAAATTTAAAACAATGCCCTGAGAGAAACATTTAGGGGTTGATGATAGCCTCGTACAGAACGGTTTGAAATAGACTATCCCCATATTGAGGTAAATTTTTGTTTTTTGCTGTGTATATATATATATATATATATATATATATATAAAGAGAAGAACCTCTCTTCTCTTCTCCCTTGCTTTCCCTGCCTGTTAATCTAGTATATTTGTCCATATGAATTGTCTCCATTTATTAAGACCCTTCATTCTGAAGAGATGAATATAAAAATATTCACAAAATAAATTATAACCAAAATGGATCTTTAAGGTTTTTTCTTGAGTTTTTTATTTTTTTATATATATATATATATATATATATATATATATATATAAATTAAATTGATCAAATATAGATTGGAATCTGATAAAATGATGAGATAAAGTGCAAAAATGGGAAACGTTTATCAATCTAAGATGTTTCAATTTTATTAGACCACCATCAAAGAATGAAATATGGAGAAGCAGAAGAATTTGGATTGCCACATATTACAGTAACATTTGTTTAACAAGTCAAATCAATGTGAAACATGACCAATGAAAATGAAACAGTCATCGAAAATGAAACAACAGAAAAAGAAAGATACTAAATTTTTTTTTTGTCTTTTTTCTCCATATCTCATTCTCTGATGAAGCTTTAATAAAAGTGAAACATGTTAGATTGATAAATATTTCCTATTTGTTCTTTATCTTATCACACAAACTCACACATATATATGTATCAAGCACACAATTTCTTCTTTTTCTCTATATCTCATTCTCTGATGAAGCTTTAATAAAAGTGAAACATGTTAGATTGATAAACATTTCCTATTTGTTCTTTACCTTATATATACACACACATGTAGGCTGTTAACCTCCTATAAGGAGCTCATTCATCCTTTGACAGGTCTTACTTTCCACTTTGTGGGGTGACATGTCACCTCCTCACCAACAGAAAAGCTGGTTTAGACACCTGTCCATGCAACTGGTTGTACTGGGTTACATATTAGTAATTGCAGGCCTCCTCTGTCCACACCTCCATGATGAACAGGTCAACAGCCACACCATGCCTGGTGTTGCTACTGTGATTTTCATAGTAAGTAAGTTTTATGGTGTAGAGTTATCAGCTTTCTTTCACTATTAGTGGCTCTCATATTGTATTTATTTCAATGCTAAGCCTACTAAAGAGGTCCTCATAGCCTATCATATGTGCTGCTTCTTTCTGAAGTTTAACTCTTCAGTGTTCTTCTTTGTCCAGTATTTTCACTTCATTACACATGGGCTGATGACTACCCCTTTCCCTCCATACATGATTAGCCATGCATGATTTCATCATCTGACCCATTACTACAGCTATTCAAAGTTTCTTCAGCCTTACTTTTAGAGGACAACTTGTTTCAACTTTGCCACAACCACAAAGAATCAAGTTCATACACTGGAGGGAGAAGAAATGGCTTCATACTCTACCAAGGGTAATTGCATGAAAGTGAATGCAACAAACTCTCTCCGCATTTGAATTTGACTTGCTGAATTTTCTTTTCAAGCTGCTCCCTGTCACATGACCCACACATCCTGGGCGGGTCGTGTAACGGCTAGCAATGTGAAATAGGTGAATGAAATCAAGATTGCTGTATTCACAGGCAACAAAGATACGTGCATCTGTTTGGAATCAAGCACTTGTAGTTTCTAGAATCTGGTTTTGACATGAATGATGTGCGAATGTGAATATGAATGTAGACTTAAGTTGGCTGTTGAAAGGATCGACTCAATTAGGTTGTTAATACTGATTTCATTTATTCATCTAATACACGCGCACACACACACACACACACACACACACACACACACACACAGAGTACATGACTGTTCATTTATGATGACCTACAACTTCTCCCTTTAATTTCTCTTGCTGTCTTTTTCTTCCTCCCTTTAGTTCATTATTCTCTTTTTCTTTCTGTTCTCATCCTTTAATAACTCTAAAATATGTATATGAAATAAGCCTTGATGTAAATGCCTGAACAAAAAAATTAAACAATTCTGATATATCTGTCTGCATTTCTGAGATGAGGTATTGTATCTTCTTACACTATTTACATTGTTCTAATTGTTGTCCTCATCTTTCTTATCATATTCACAATGTTTTGGCTGTTGTACACTCCAGCCTTCTTCAGGTGATGTACATTGGAATTTTGATCTGTTTATTTAGTGTAAGACTAAATAAACAGATCGAAATTCCAAAGGAAAATAACTGAAACTGAGATATCTAGAAAAGGCATGGCATGTGGAGCTAGAACAATCTACCCCAGTGAATTAAATAAAGAGTTTGGTTTGAAATTCCAACATATATCACTTGAAGAAGGCCAGAGTGCACAACGATCAAAACATTGTGAATATGACAATAAAGATGAGGACAACAGTTCAAACAATGTAAAGTCAGTAAATAGTGTAAATACTTTTGATGTATACTGATATTTTTACTTAACTGTATCAGTCAATACATTCAGATACTTGTAAAACATATAATAATCACATATCGGTCTTTATATATATATATATATATATATATATATATATTATAAATTAATATTTAAAATATGGTTATTTTCACATTCCAACCATGTTTCAAAAATAGAAATATCTTACTGTTCTTTCTTTTTATTTATATACATATATATATATATATATATATATATATAGCTTTTCAAAAAGATTAAGAAAATAATTTTAAAAGTTGTAATTAGTATTTGATTGGCAGACAATACGTCTGATGGATTTTATTAATGTTGATTTGAAATAATATTAAAACCATAAAAATTAACTCTTTGTAAAAGGTGTGTACAGAAGAAATCTACTTACTTTTAAAAAGGCTGAGTTTGTGTCACTGCTGATGCCATTGGCTTCATGATATAAAGAAAAACCCAGGCAAACTCATTCCACCGTTTATAACAGAAAATGGTTGATGGAATAATCTGGATGTACTACCTACAGAATTGATGGAATAACCCAGATGTGCTGTCTACAGATTAGTGGACCTGTCTTTGAATATATATTAAGTCAGTGACAGTGAACGAACAAGAGGGAAGGAAGAAAGTTGATTGCCGGAACGGTGGATTTGCAAATATTTGGATGCACATCTCTGTGAAGTTGTGACAGTTTGGTTTATTTTTCTCTACAAAGTGACTCTTTATGAAAATGTTAAAGGAATACAAACAAATTCAAATAAAGAAATATTGTAGGGAATTTAAAAATAAAAAAACATCCAAAAGAAACAAAATAAAAGAATGCGATATCGTTATTGTTAATTAATGTTGTATAGCCCCTTGGTGGGGTTCATTTTGGCAATGACATCAATTCAATGTTGTATCTTCTCTCTCTTGTCTTCTCCCAGTGAAATATTTTTGGGTCTGGACATAAAAGACATCAACAAAGGGACTTTTAAACTTAACTAGTTTATTAACGTACACATCTTCTAATTAGCCAGTGGAGTCACTCTCCCTCCACTGGGAAGCAGTTTCCAGAGATGAAAGTCAATACATCTACACTGCTTGAGGGTTAAGAAACAACTCTCCCCAAACCTTTTCTCTGTCTATCGTTCTCATGCTCCTTCAGCCAATCAAAATTGACTTTTTTGTTTTGTCTTCTATCTGACCCCTAGGGTCAGCTTCAGAAAGTTCAATCAGAGATACACTTCTCTAAAAAATAATAGTCTGCTAAACCATTATTTAACAATTAATGGGTGATTTTGTCTGAATTCAGGTATGAGATTATTATTTGCACTATTTACATGTGAACTATTGTCCTCATCTTTGTTGTTGTCACAATGTTTTGGCTGTTGTGCCCTCTGGCCCCATCAGATGTATGTCAGTCATGGTAACCTACAGAGAATTTTAAACTGAATCTTTTATTTAATCTACAGATTAGATGGTTTTCTTTCCACTACCCATGTCTAGGGATATTGTAATGGAGAATCGGGTCAACCCAACAAGTTATGTCCTCTTTCACAATGGGCTGTTGAGAGAGGACATTCTACTTAAAATAGGTGATACTGACAAAATTTGTATACAAATGATACTGGGCAGATATTAACCAATAGACAATGTGGGTCTGCAACTGAAAGAGCTATATAACACCAGCTTTTTCTCAGTTGAGAGGAAGCACTCTCAATGTGCAGACATCAGAATTTTGTGTCAAAGTGTTGAGTTCTAGTTCTAACTTCCCAGTGTTCTTCTTGTCACTTCATTCCACAGGAACTAATGACTACCCTTTTCCCTCCATACATGATTAGCCATGACTGATTTCATTGTTTCTCTCCTCACTATGGCTTTTTCATGTTTCTCTAGCTTTTTAGTAGTTTATTTCTTCATTATATTCTTTGCTATAACTGCGGGGAATGGAGTACACACAGTTTTTAGTCATGTTCGCCTCTGTGTTAGGCTTGACTCTGCAGAGATTTTTCCTGAGAGTTCAGTTTTTGTCAGAGGTTCATCTGTATGAACTCTGGTGAACAGGCTGTCCTTTAATCTGTGCTAGGATTTGGTGAACCCTAACCTTTTGAAATTCTTGATTGTCTTACTCATCCAGGTCTTATAGGATTTTGTATTTATCTAATTTGAGCATTATTTTGAGAAGCCTTGTCCAGGTATGTTCAGAGAATTCAAGTTGCAGTTGATATTTCCTTCAGTGGTTGGGGATAATCTTTCTTCCACGATGACATGCCCTGCCATTTCCACGACCTTTTATGCTCTCCTGGAATTGACCGAGGTCTTCATTGATAAACCTGTTGGAACTAGCTTTAGGTTTCTACATCTGTATAGGAATGTCAGATTGTTTGACATCTGTGCCAATTTATGATGGAGTTTTTCTGACCGCCTTCATTGATGTATCGCATCAGGCCAGTATTGATTCAATAAGTTCTGTCTGAATTTCTGGAATGATGAATTATTATTATTTACATAATTTGCATGTGTCATGATGACAACAAGGTTGAAGACAATAGTCCACATATAAATCGTGTAAATATTAATGATTTTGTTCTTAGTTCTTAGTGTTATTCTTCATAGATGACATTGTCTTTAATTTTATCTTTATTTTGTAGCATCTTCTGCATGGATGATTTTGTTTTCATTTCCTACTGTTCCTCCTTATGGGTGATTTTACATTTGTTTTTGTTTTATACTATTCCTCTTCATGGGTGAATTTGTCTTGATTTCTTAGTGTTCCCACTTATGAGTTATTTTGTTTTTGTTTTATAGTGCTACTCCTCATGGGTGATTTTGTCTTTATTTTGTAGTGTTCCTCTTCATTTTTTTTTGTTCATGTTCTTATTCATGGGTGATTTTGTCTTCATTTCTTACTGTTCCTTCTTATGATTTATTTTGTTTTTGTTTCATACTATTTCTCTTCATTGGTGATTTTGTCTTTATTTCTTCAGGTTTGTATTCATGGGGGATTTTTAATTCAGTTCTTAATTTTCCTAATTGGCAACTTTGTCCTTGATTTTGTCTTTGTTTTATAGTGTTCATCTTCATGGATCATTTTGACTTCATACTGTTCCAACTTATGGGTGAGTTTATTTTTGTTTCATAGTATTTGTCATGGGAACTTACCCATAATAATAATGGACTATTCCTGACATTATAAATACTGCGCCTCTCAAGAGGTATGGGGAGATTGAAAGACAAGGAGAGATAATTGAGAGCATATTGTAAGGACAGTGGAATAGTGATACTTGTCGAGACAACAAACCAAATCCAATAGTCATTACTAATACTTTTTTTTTTTTTTTTTTTTTTTTTTTTAAAGCATTTCACCCCAAGCAAGGCCGGCAGCCACTAGGACGCAAGGGGTTACAGAAAATAGGAAGATCAGATAGGAGTGATAGAAGAAAGGATGAGGGTAGTAGATAGATTAAGGCAACTGGAGATGTCGATTGACATTACACTTGAATAGCTGGAGATTATAACTCTCAGGGAAACAGGAAAAGGGAAGAGAGTTCCACAGGCGAGAGGTGCGAGACATGAAGCTATTAGAGTAGAAGAGACAGCTACATTTAGGAGTTTCAACAGTGAAGGGGTGAGAGCGGGATGCCAGCCTCGTAGGGCGCTTGAACTCATGAAGTTTGGGAACCAGCGAATGCAGTTCCTCAGAGCAATTTCCATGAAAGTATTTATAGAACAGACAGAGGGAGGCGACGGTGCGTCTGTGAGAAAGTGACTGTAGACGAGACGCCAGGGCAGGGCCAACCATATTGCATATCCGCTTCTGGAGCCTATCAAGAACCCCGAGGCAAACAGAAGGGGCGCCAGACCATATATGGCAGCAATACTCCATGCAAGGGCGAATTGTGGATTTGTATATCTGGAGGATCGACTCAGGGGAGAAAAACTTCCTAGCGCGGCTCAGGGAGCTAACTTTCCTCGCAGTGGACGAGGCAATTGACTTGATGTATTTATTCCATCTCAGGTCAGCAGTCAACGTGAGACCGAGAAGCCGCAGAGAGTTGCTCTCGAGAAGTTGAGCGTCAGACATTCTAATGGAGGGAAGTGAAGGCTCTCTGTGGTGATTAATAGAGAGCAGTTTTGCTTCGAAGTGTTGAAGTTGACCAGCCAAATCATGCCCCAGTTCACAATCGATTGGAGGTCTTTTTCGAGACGCACGGCAAGGTGAGTTTTGTCAGCGAGACTGGATTTGTTTTTGAGGCAGGAATAAATTGTGGTGTCATCCGCGTAGATGCCGACTTGAGAAGTTACGGCGTCAGGAAGGTCATTTATATAGATAAGGAATAGAGTGGGGCCTAGGATGGAGCCTTGAGGAACACCTGCGTTCGTGGGATAGGAACTGGAGGAGAATCCGTTGTGAACGACCTTCAATTCACGGTTTGACAGGAATGATTGTATTACGTTATATAATTGACCCGTAATGCCATAACCCTGGATCTTACCCGGAGAAGGCCGGCGTGCCAAACCCTATCAAATGTTTTGGAGATATCTAGTGCCACGGCTCGGGCTTCCCGTTATTTTGGAGAGTTCGGTAGACTGTTTCCGTGATGGCTGTGAGCACATCGGTTGTAGATCTGGCAAAGCGGAAACCATATTGCTTGTCTGAGAGCAGATTATGGGATGTGAGGTGGTTAACCATCCCGGTATTGATTAGAGCTTGAAGATTTTGCGAAGAGGGAAGGAGACTGATAGGACGGTAGTTGGAAGGGTCAGAGGGGTCGCCGGAGTTCTTGAAGACAGGAACGATCGAAGAGGACTTCCAGCAGTCAGGAAAACAAGATTCCTTGAGGCAGTAGTTGTATAGTTTTGAAAGGGCGGGCGCCAGTTCAGGGCGCCGCATTTTTTAAGACAATGGCTGGTATCCCATCTCCACCACTCGCCTTGTTGGGATCTAAATTGGAGATAACGCCCAGTACCAAAGTTGGGGTTATGTTTAACCCACTCAATATGGCCTCAGTTCTAAGAGGGGAAGTCGGGCATGGGTACACCAGAAGAGTCGAGCGTCGAGTTGGATGAAAATTTCGAGCAAAGCATTCAGCCTTGTCGGGTAGAGGAGGTCAAGACTTCGAACTGGTTGAATAGGAGGAGGTATAGAGGGTTTGCAATTATTCAATACACTCTTGCAGAGACGCCAATAATCTTTGGAGCCAAATTTTCGAGATGCAAAACGTTCCTTCATTCGAGCCGCAAATAGTGACTTAGCATCATTTAGGACATGCTTACATTCGTTACGGGCGGCAGCAAAGAGACGTCTATTGCAGTCAGACATGTCGCTACGGTATAGGTGGAAGTAGTGGTTCCTATGGGCGATGGCGGCTGAGCAAGCAGCCGAGAACCAGGGGCAGGAGCGACTTAACCCTATACTTCCTTGATGGGATGAAAGCGTCGACTCCAGCTTTAACCCAGGAAGAGACCTCAAAGCACATTCTTGGACGGGGGAGCTTAAAGACTCCATCCCAGGGACATCGCGGAGGAAATCACGGAATGCGTCCCAGTCAGCTCGTTGATAATAGAACAAAGTTCTAGTGGTAGGAGGTTCTTTATAGGGGTAGAGTTAAAGGAGATGTTAACCGATACTACTGCATGGTCAGAGTTACCAAGTGGGCATAGTTGCGAGGCACTGCAGGATTCGGGGATAGAGGTAAAGCACAGGTCGAGTAGAGAGGCTTTACTTTCCCGGTTGAGGGCAAAACGAGTGGGGAAGTTAACTATCTGTGTGAGGGAATGGGAGATTGAAAAATTAAGTGTTTGAATGCCTGCATGGTCAGTAGTAGCATTCTTAAGCCACAGAGTGTGATGGGCGTTAAAGTCTCCAAACACAAAAATGTGAGCAAACAGGTGGAGGGAGAGAGCCTTGTCTATGTTGTCAGAAATGCTATCAAGTATCTCACAGTCTTGAGAGGATGGAGAGCGGTAAAGGAAGAAGAGATAGCTTACCGCATTGAGGAGAGAGAGACGGAGACACATGTATGACTGGTCAGGCGATTCGAGAGAGGACTCTCTAGCCAGGGGGAGATGTTCCTTGACGTAGACACCAAGACCGTGCATGTGGGTTAGAGAGTCTTTTCTGAGGAGAGGAAGATAGCCGGGGATCGAGAGATCAGAAGAGGGGATAGATGAGACAAGGTTTGTCTCGCAGAGAGCCAGTACATCCGGGCCATTCTACTTGTTTGTATTATATTTCTGTTGTAATATATTTTTGTATTCCATACTTGTGTTCGTGTTATTCTGTCATTGGTTCTAACCTTGGACCATCACCGTGGTACAAGGAATTTGGACCATAACAGTATTCCTCCTCATGGGGGATATTGTCTTTGTTTTATAGTGTTCCTCTTCATGGGTGACTTTTTTCTTTATTTCTTTATATTACTCCTCATGGGTGGTTTTGTCCTTGATTTTGTCCTTGTTTCATAGTGTTCTTCTTCATGGGTGACTTTTTTCTTTATTTCTTTATGTTACTCCTCATGGGGGATTTTGTCTTTGTTTCTGAATATTTCTCTTCATGGGTGATTTTGTCTTTATTTCTTTATGTTTCTCCTTGTGAGTGATTCTGTATTTAATTGTAGGGGATTTCTTCTTTACCAATATTTTTTACTCTTTACCTATTTTTATAACTGATAAGAAAACTTACTTTGGGTCATTCTTTTAAGTGTAAGCCTCTCTTTAAATTAGCATCTGAAATGCTGGTTTTTACCTGTGTTTAGGCACCAATCCCTGGCAAAAGTATAAAATTTGTTTCAGTGCAAATGTATACTATATTTGGATACTAAGATTAGTACAAAAAAAAGTTCAAAAGGTGAAATATTTTGCTGGAACAACCTCCTAATTGAGGAGAGTCTGTCTGCCTTATACCCAAACTTAGACACGTAGCAATGTTAGAAAATATAGAAATATTTCTCTTATCTTCTTGTCTTCAAATCTTTTGCACATTTGTAAAATATAACCATTATTCCCCAAAGCTAAGGTTAAGCAATATTGTGTCTTGCATTGTGCTGTATGGGTTATGGAATATTTAATAAATCTGAATATATGCAAGGAATATATCTAGAGTAAGTCTCTGCAAGTCATATAATGTTGTTGTCTGTTAATAACAAAGAACATTGTCTGTCACACATTTTTGCAAATATGCAACTGTAATTTGAAGAACATAGATTGTAGCAATCAATATTCAATCACCAAGAAAGCATAAATCAAGTATTGATTATTTTGTCATATCTTCTTTGAAGTGAGCATGTGTGTGTAGTGTAGTGTCTACTAGCATGGAAAGTGGGATTGACAATCCAAGTACAAATTCCAGACTGTTCTGTTTGCTTTCACAAAAATACCCTTGAAAAGGCATGAATCTATATCTTCTCTCTCCTCATTATGGGTTAAATAGCAGATGAGTCTGGGCTTTTTAACCTAGGTTGGTAAACAGTCTAGAAGAAGGACAACTGTTAAAGCAAAACCAGTTGAACGTAGGGCTAACAACACTACCTGTAAAAACCTACTGAGAATTCATTATGTAACACTACAGGATATAAAATATCCACCATGTCATTATAATCTTAACTTCCTACTCTTACATTCCTATCACACAACTCATTCTACCCTGAGTGGCTCTTGAACCTTGTATTTGGTGAACATTATTATAATAAAAAAATCTGAATTATGAAGATGTTTCAAACTTATTTTCTTTTTGTCACAGCCCTTTACTTTAAATATTATTTCATGCACACATCTAAAGACTATCTATCACACAATATTATTAATATATATTAGGGTGTATCAAAAGTATTTTCGTTTTTTTTTTTATTCCAGATCTTTTCTCATATACATATTAATAATATAATGAACTCATAGACTTTAGTCATATATTTTTTTTTAAGCAAATCGTCTCAAGCAAGGCAGGGGTGCCACTAGCATCCAAGGGGTTACAGAGAGTGAGAATAAGAGTAAAGAGGAGTGTTTGGGAAAAGGATAAAGAGAAAGACAGGGATCAAGGTCAAGGCATCAGAAGATGTTGATTGACATTACATTTGAATATTTGAAGATTATAGCTGTCAGAGAAGCAAGTGATAGGAAAGGAGTTCCACTGACAGGAGGTGCAAGATCAGAAGCTGTTGGATAAGAAAAGATAGCTGCATTTAGTTGTTTTGACAGTGAAAGGGTGGGACCAAAATGCCAATCTAGTAGCACGCTTAAATTCATGCAGTTTGAAAACCAGTGAAAGCAGCTTGTCGAAGCAGTTGCCATGAAAGTACTTGTAGAAAAGATAGAGGGAAGCCACAGCACATCTGTGAGATAGCGAATACAGATGGGATGCCAGATCAAGACCAACCACGTTGCATATCTGTCTCTGGATTTTGTCTAAGACCTCAAGATGAACAGCAGGTGCATCAGGCCATATATGGCAGAAGTATTCCATGCAAGGATGAATGGTTGATTTATAGATTTGGAGGATGGACTCGGGTGAGAAAAACCTTCTGGCACGACACAGAGAACCAACTTTCCTTGCAGTAGATGAACTATAGATTCAATGTAGTTGTTCCACTTCAGATCAATGAACAGTGTGAGACCAAGGAGGCACAGAAAGGTGTTCTTGTGGAGCTGGGCACCAGCCATCCTTATGGAAAGCAGGGAGGGTTTTCTATGGTGGGTAACTGAGAGCAGTTTCATTTTAGAAGCATTAAAGTTTACAAGACATTTCCTGGCCAGTCAATTACAGGTTGGAAGTTCTCTTTGCTTACGGCCAGGTTAGTTTTGTCAATGATGCCAGATCTACTATTAAGGCAGGATTAAATAGTAGTGTTGTTAGCGTAGATGACTTGGGGTTGATGACATCAGGAAGATTGTTGATGAAGATCAGAAACAGTATAGGACCCAGGATAGAGCCTTGGGGAACATCAGTATTTGTGTGAAAGGAACTGGAGGACAACAATCATGTATAAGCAAAAAGCAGCTTTTTTTTTCACACTTGTTAGTTGATTGATTGTTTTTTTTATGGCTTATTCTTTGTGAGTTATTTAAAGCCAAAACATATTTTGGATTGTAAGAATAATTGTTTTATTTGTAAGTGAATATAGCATTAACAATTTTTTGAGAATAATAATTATTTCTCTAGATACAAGTCCTACTATTTAGCCCATAGCTGAGAGGAGGAGATGGATCCATACCTTTCTCAAGGATATTTATGCATAAAGCAATGTAACAAACCTAACTGGAATTCAAACTTGGCTCCACTATTTCTCATAATTATTGATTTCAAAATGGGTAGCTTTCAAAAATTTTTTAAAGTTAGGAAATGAAAAAAATGTCAGTTGTTAAATCATTTCTGCATAGTGGATATTTATCTAATGACATACAATCAAAATTCTTGCAATGTACTCTTTGTTTGATGAGAGGAATGGTGAAAAAGGATTCTCTGTTGAAGGCTTTCACAGTGCTTCTTTGCTAAGTTTTTAGCTAATTTTTACAATGCACTTTCAAAATAAGATGCAATTACCTTTTTCTCCTTTAAAATTTCAACAAGCAAAATGTCCTCAGTATCCCAGAAAATTATCACCATAACCTTTCCTCCTGACTGGTTTGCTTTTACTTTTATAACTGGAACGTTTCCATCATTGGGTAACCATTGCTTTGAATGAGTTTTGTCTTCTGGGCAATAATGGTAAAGCCAAGTTTCCTCTCCTGTTAAAATTCACTTTGAAAAGCCTTCAGGTTCTTCATTCCATTTGGTTAAAATGTCCATTGAAAGCACAGCTTTAGCCTGTTGCTGATCTGGATGCAACAATTTTGGTTGTCAACAAGCAGAAAGTTTGTTTAATTTTAATTTTTTAGACAAAATTGTGTGAGCAGTGTAGAACTTCACTGCCACCTACAATGTTCAAAATTTTAAATGCAGTGCCAATTGCCATCTTCTGCTTTCCTGAAACCAGTTCCTTTATTGTCCATTTTCCTTATTAGAGTCTTCTTTTTCACCCCCTGTAACTGCCTGCATCCTAGTGCTATTATCGCCTTGCTTGGGGTGAAATGTTTAAAAATATGAGAAAATATTATTTGCGTCCACTTTCTTCATTAAAGTGGAAGTGATAGCAGCCATGTTTTTGCAACATGATTTGGCAAAGTTATCACTGATGTACTGTGAGAGGTCAAGACACTACAATAACAGATGGCTTCCAAGACAGATGGTAAATGATTCTTGTAAAGCCATAAAATATCCAGCATTTGGGAATAGCAGGAAATACTGACAGCAAACTTCTCTATATATATTCTCCAGATAAAACTACAGATGCCAGACAAGTCTGGAACAGATCTGATCTGCTGTTGTAGGTTGGTTAGGGTTAACACAGACATAGTGACAAGCAAAAAAAGTATAAAAAGTGACTAAATCAAGAGTAGAGACAACATTAATTTGAAAAATACAGTCTAATATATATATATATATATATATATATATATATACTGAATTTTTCTTAAGACTCTGTCAATACTGATTGATTCATTCGTATTTTTTATGGCTTACCAGTCTTTTACAGGCTATATTAAAGCCAGAAAATATTTTTAGATTATAAGAATTATTTTAAAGATAATAATAACTTATTGATACATGTTTCTACTA
The DNA here is from genome assembly GCA_903632075.3 of Acanthosepion pharaonis. Classification (NCBI taxonomy): domain Eukaryota; kingdom Metazoa; phylum Mollusca; class Cephalopoda; order Sepiida; family Sepiidae; genus Acanthosepion; species Acanthosepion pharaonis. Next base: position 236,339 of record CAHIKZ030000248.1, on the reverse strand, counting down.
ATTAACCCATAGCTGGAGGGGAGAAGTAGTGGATTCATATGTTTCACAAGGGTATTTGCATGTAAATGAATATAACAAACCCGACTGGAATAAGAACTCAGCTCTCCCTTTGTGCCTTGGAGAACTTAAAGAAGGAATTAATAAAACAAAGACAAAGTAGAATTATGTACTTGCAAAAATAGATTGATTGATTTGATTTTATGGCTTATTAACCTTTTGCAGATTATTTTAAAACCAGAAAATATTTTTAGATTATAAGAATTTTTTTTTTAAATAATAATGATTTACTGATACATTTCATACTAATTAACCCATAGCTAGGGGTGAAGAAGTGGATTCATACCTTTTCCTAGAGTATTTGTGCATAAGTGAATATAATGAAAATGACTGGAATTGGAACTCGACTCTCCAATTTCCAATTTCCAACCATTATCTATTGCACCATCAACACATCCGAGCTTACAGCACCTGATATTCCAAAGCAGTCGCCCATCTGTTCAGGTTCAACATTGCTTAACTTCAGTAATCATTCAAGAACCAGTTTTTCCACATGATATGGCCATAAGCCTGTCTCCATAAATCTGTATCAAAGATTTATAATTAAAATTAAAAAGAACAGATGTGCAATTGTTTTGAGATCTTGCGAATGTTCAAAACTAAGAGTTGTTCTGGCCCAGATACTGATGACAATGCACTTCCATCAAGAGGCATTAAGCAGTTCCTTTGAAATTTGGGGGGCATTCACTTTCACTGGCTGCTTTTATCTCTTTGGTTGTTGCTGGTTTTATGTGAAAACATTATCTGTTTAGTGACCCATAACAAAATATCCATTGGTGTATGGTCCAGTGAGTAACTGTTTTTTCCATTTTAAAGTTATCTTTGCATGCAGTGAATTGCATTGGTGGACAAAATTCAAACTTCTTCCTAAAATGTTCTTGTACTTAAGCTATTTTTTGAACTTCCAGTAGAACTTTTAAATATATTTTATCATTTGAAAGCTTTGTCTTATTTCAGACATTATTTTATAATCAGGTGTTCCTGAAAATAAAAATTATTGAGGTGTGATGTTGACAACAGACACAGAAAGGAAACTGTGGCAACTCCTACAGAAAGTCATAAAGGAAGGTGAGAAGAAAGGACTAAATATCAAGAAAGAATTGTCAGCAGAAAGAAGGAGGATGTGAACTACAAATTGGAGATAGCAAAATGAAATAAGTGCAAAAAGTAAAATATCTAGGAAGTATTTAAACAGATGATTGAAAATATGATATTGAAATCCAAATGTGCATTAGAATAGTGATACCTCCAAAAGTTAAGCAAAGTATTAAGAAACAGGAAAATTTCATTAAAAACAAAGTTTTTGTAGCAAAAATGTATGGCTGATTAAAATACCAGGTGTACATTGTCTTCTTTTCCCATTTTGGAAATAAAAAATTTCAGGATTGTGAGTTAAGATCTGGCCTGGAATGTTTTTAATTTGCTCACAGAGTTGGCCTGATTTTAAAATGATATAATATGTTGGGCTATGGCCTCTAGGAGTAAAGTGGAAAACATGAACAATTTTATTTTAAAACACTTTAATTTGATAACAGTAATTTTTTCACTTGAAATGAGCTATTGAAAGTGTTATATTCTGTGCTAATAGGAATATATACTTGAAAAACACAGTGGATAAAATAAGTAAAGGTTTATTGTAGAAACCAGTACAATAAGAATAAAGGTAACAGTTATGCACAAGGTCGTCACAAGTCAATCCATTAGTGAGTGCTACTATTGGAAGGTTGGTAGTTCTTGCGTAAGTCTTAGTCGTATTCAACAGATCTCAGCTAGTATATTTAGCTACCGCCCCCATGAGCTTATCATTATTATATGATTTGCTATACAGGCAGCCATGTGGCACAAGGCAGGTTTAATGTGGTTTCTCCGAGCCTATAGGCTTGGCCAAAAATATTCCCTTTTGAACCTGTATAAACGGGTTCAGGGGCAGTCTACTTCCCCGAATGAGACTCTGCCCTTTGGCAGAACCTCGTCCGGGTTCCTCTGACTCAGTTTGACTGTTTTAGCTGGAACAGGTTGCAGCTAGTGTAGTCACTCATGTTGGTGACAGGTTATTCCATTACACCAGAAAGTTAGAGAGTTGTGTCCCTGTAAGTTGAAAAAGTGTGACACAGTGACACACTGGCATTTGCATTTATTATATAGAAGACAAACTCTACTAAGAGCTATAAAGGACCGGAAATTGTGGATCACATATATCTCAGCACATAGAAGAAGAAAAAGAAAGTGGCATGTAAAAGAGTGTAAACATTTTATTGAGCAATCCTGTATCATATTAAGTTGTTCAGTGTCACATTTTAGAAGCAGAATAAAAAATAAAAACCCATTCAAATGCAACAGAATTTAGATCTATTTTTCAAGATCAGAAGCATTATTATCAGCAGAGAGAAACTCCCACAACGTAACTAATTCTATTATTTTTTGGTTGAAAGAATTTGGGATTATTGAGTAAAAGAATTGAGTTGAAGAAGGAATGTAAATCCAACTTTATAAAGATATGTACTTGCAAATGAAAAAACTATTTCAAGGATTTTTTTAAAAAATATATTTGGAAATGTTTGGATCTGTCAAGTCTAAGCATTTGCACTGAAAAAAAAATAGTTTATGCATCCCACCAGGCTAGGAACCACAAATGGAAAGCGTTATACACAAATAAAAATTAAATAAACATTATACACAAATAAAAATTATTTAATGCATTTTTTAGTATTTATCTATATATTGATCTATTATAAAATTCTTAAAAAATTGTCACATTTTTGGAAGGGAATAAAAGACCTTATTAAAATGTTGCTAATGTTAAATATATTCTTTAAGAACCTATGCATTAGTATTGTCATCATAAGAATTGTTTGATCATTGAATTGCAAATCAACATAATTTCTCATCTTCAGGATGGTGCTGTTCATTTTAACTTCATTTATGTTTCTTCAACACTCACAGAGCTAACGTGTTTTATATTGCAATTATGCTGAGTGAACTTTACAGTTCAAGTATGGGCTCCACCAGGCCCCCATACCGTTTTGTATTGTTAATATTAACAGTAGCAAAATCATACAATGAAACTAATTATTTTATTACTTTTTAGCTGAAAGAATTTGAGATGGTGGCAAAAAAAAAATTCTAATTTGGCTGAATTGATCACTTCCTGACTTTGAAAGATTTGTCACCAAGAGAATGTTCCAGGGATTGAATTAAATTAAAAATCTTAAGGTGCAATGTTGGTGGAGTTTAGATGACACGCTAAATAGTCTGACTTAATGATTTACACAGTTTACTTTACTGAGGCAGAGTTTGCATTGACATTCTAAAGAATGATACATTTTCTGTTGGTTAATTTAAAGCATTTTGGCTTTTGATTTTTCACTCTTTATTCATTGTTAACAAAAAGCCTGATGTAGTTTTCTAACCTTAGGTTAAAAGCTCATAAGAAACTCTGTTTTGCAGTAATTTCATTCCATGAGATAATGGATTATCTTAGTGTTATGAGATAATGGATTGTAAACTTTGAGCTATGAGATAATGGATATTCTAGTTGTCAACAATAATAGATAATCTTAGTTGTTAACAAGAATGGATAATCTTAGTTATTAATAATAATAGATAATCTTAGTTGTCAACAATAATAGATAATCTTAGTTGTTAACAAGAATGGATAATCTTAGTTATTAATAATAATAGATAATCTTAGTTGTCAACAATAATAGATAATCTTAGTTGTTAACAAGAATGGATAATCTTAGTTGTTAACAAGAATGGATAATCTTAGTTATTAATAATAATAGATAATCTTAGTTGTCAACAATAATAGATAATCTAAGTTGTTAACAAGAATGGATAATCTTAGTTATTAATAATAATAGATAATCTTAGTTGTCAACAACAATAGATAATCTTAGTTGTTAACAAGAATGGATAATCTTAGTTATTAATAATAATAGATAATCTTAGTTGTCAACAACAATAGATAATCTTAGTTGTTAACAAGAATGGATAATCTTAGTTATTAATAATAATAGATAATCTTAGTTGTCAACAATAATAGATAATCTTAGTTGTTAACAAGAATGGATAATCTTAGTTATTAATAATAATAGATAATCTTAGTTGTTAACAAGAATGGATAATCTTAGTTGTTAACAAGAATGGATAATCTTAGTTATTAATAATAATAGATAATCTTAGTTGTTAACAAGAATGGATAATCTTAGTTATTAATAATAATAGATAATCTTAGTTGTTAACAAGAATGGATAATCTTAGTTGTCAACATTCATTTCTAAAGAATTAATGGATTCATCTTTAATCCAACATTATTATTATTACTTTGAATGTTATTTTTAGTGGATACCCATGTTTGAAATAAAATACAGACTATTAATTTTAAACACGGGGTCCAGTAAAAATAAGTTTGAAGATATTTATAACTGGATGCACACAGCTGATGAGCCCCCAAATATAGGACAAGATGGACATCCAGTGTTTTCTGCATTCTGTTGAGGTTTCTTCTAGACTCAATGAATTACATAATTATAATTATCTCAAATCCTCCTAATTTTTATCACTTGTATATCCTTGCTTGAACCAGCTTCTAATGCTCTGAACTGAGCGGCTTGGTGAAAGTAGCTGTGGCTCATGGGGGCACAGTCCTATGGGTAAAAGAGAAACTCGGATGAGTTCCACCACGGAATATATGATCGAGCAGTGCTATATTGTGTCTGATTTACTACATCTTTGTCACCAAGGCTCATTTGTACAGTTGGTATGACGTTTACCTGATAACATAACTGTCCAGGTTTCAATTCTCGGTAGTGGACGCGTACTGCTGATGAGTCCCAAATATAGGACAAAACGGACATCCAGTGCTTTCTAAATTCTGTTGAGGTTTCTTCTTGTTATAGAGTAGTTTCACAGTGGAGGCTTGTATTTGTACTAAGTTGGTCCTAAAATAGGTTCGACGTAGAAAATGTTAGGAACTTGATATAATACGTAATGACATAGAGAAATCTAGTTGTGGTCGCTGATACTTTAGTATCCGACTAACGGTCGTCCGGCATTGACTGACTGACCGACTCACTGAGCCGACTCCCTCCTCTTACTACTCCTACTTATTATAGGTGGGAGAGTCTATTAACTATAGAATAGGTGTGTTCCACTATAACACTTCTAGATTTGATGAATTACTTAATTATGAATATATATATATATATATATATATATATATATATATATATATATATATATGATAGGATAAAGAACAAGTAGGAAACAGATCTCAATCTAATATTCTTTTTGCTTGGTTGTGTTTTTTTGTTTGTTTTGTAATGATCTGATTTCTGTATGTTTGTACATATATATATCTTACTCTTGTCTCCATTTTTCTCTTTCTTTTGTGTATATATATATATATATATATATATATATATATATATATATATATATATATATATATATATTCTTTTGTTTGGTTATTTTTTGTTTTTTTCACCACTGTAATGATCTGATTTTTGTATGTTTGCATGTATGTTTTTTTAAGCATTTCGCCTCAAGCAAGGCAGAGAGCTACTAGCATTCAGGTTACAGAGATTAAAAGTGAGGGAAAAAAGACATAATATAGAGGGGGGCGATTGAGGAAAGGAGAAAAGAAGAGCAGGGCTCACAGCAACAGAAGATGGTAACTGACGTTGCATTTAAATTTTTGAAGATTAAATTTATCTGGGAAGCAAATAAAAGGAAGGGAGTTCCCCTGTCAGGAAGCAAGAGAAAAGAAACTGCTGGAGTAGAAGTGGTGGTTGCATTTAACTATTTCAACAGTAACAGGGTGGGACCTAGATGCCAATCTAGTAGCATACTTAAATTCATGTAATCAGGGCACTAGGGAAGATAGCTCATCAGAACAGTTGCCGTGAAAATGTTTGTAGAAAAGACAGAGGGAATACATATCATGTCTATGAGAGAATGACTGAAGTCAAGATGTCAAGTCAGGAAAAGTAAGAGTAGCATAATGCAGTGTTTTTTTTTGTTAGCACAATACTTTTAAGATATTCTAACATGTAGAATAATGTAAATTATTATAACATGGAGAATAAAGCCATTTCCCATCCATCCATTGAAGTAAATGGTTTCTAGGTAATTTTTAATTAATAAATTAACAACAGAAAAGGTTTGTTCAAAGGAGATAAATCCAAGTGTATTAACTCCTCATTAATGAATTGTTTTCCTTAATATAGAAGTAAGAAGAATAAGTAGGAAATAATCCTTTGATCTGTCTGTGTTCAACCATAGTGGCAAATCAGTCACAATACTTTAATAATAATTAGGCATGATAATAATTAACATTTGGGAATAATTAAAATATAAATTCTATGAATAGGAAATGACAAAACACTGAGCAGTGGAGGCCACCATTTTGTTTGCATTGAAACAGATTTTGTTCTGATGCCTCATTTATTTCTAAGTAATTAATTACATTCTGTAGTGTGTTATCAGTTCTTTTATTGATATCTGTGGGGACAAATAATATCTCTTATATTTATTGATTTTGTCAAGAGGGTGATAAATCATCAAAATTGCTTGGGTAAATTTTTCAAATCATTTTAATAATTTTCAAATCAGTGCATAAAGTTATAATGTTTACATTAAGATTGACATTTTCTTATTATTGCTAATATGCAAATTGCTTGGAAATAATTCCGAGCAGTCTGCTGTTATCTGGTGTCAGAAACAGGAGTGTGATACAAAGTCAAAAAGGTGAATGAGGACAAAATTAACTTGGAAATTCACCCCTGGTTTGTGTTTATATCCCATAACCCCATCATCTGCAGATAATCAACTATAGTCTCATTTATTCATGGTTGACACAATGAGCAAAACGTCCATGTTCAAAACTTTTATTAAGTTAAATTAATTTGTCTGAATTTCTGGGATGAGGAGTTTGTCATATAGGACATAAATAAATGGAATTGTCCATTTATATAAATAAGCAGAGTTAACATTAGGTCATTTGCTAAGTGTACCTTTGTGTAGCAAACCTTCTATTTCGTTACTTACCTACAAGTTTGTCTTCCTTATTTATTTCTCTCTTTTATCTCATAAACATGAGATACAACAGAGTAATCATTATTTATGCTATTTATATTCAGACTATTGTCCTTATCTTTATTGTTGTTATCCTAATGTTTCAGTCATTGTGCTGTCTGGCCTTTATCAGGTGTATATTCATCTGAATTAAACCCTTTATAAAATCTGTTGGGGCAGACTGTTCTCATTTCACTACTCATGTCTAGGGATATTGTCTAGTTCCTAGTCATAGGTATGGAATAAGAAAAATCTCCCCCATAGATTAAATAAAGAATTTAGTTCAGAATTCCCTGTAGGTTACCCAGATCACTATACACCTGAGGAAGGTCAGAGGCCACTATACACCTGAGGAAGGTCAGAGGCCACAATAGCTGAGAATGATTTTATATCAACAACAAATATGAGCATAACAGTTTGATTATAAATTGTGTAGATAAACTAAACTGCTTTTCAAAATATATATTTAAAAAGGGTAAAATATACACAGAAATGACCGAAATATATATCTTTAATACAAGTATTTTATAAATATAAAAAATTAATCAATATACTTAAAGCCATCAAAGCTCAAATCATCTAATCCTGATGAGAAATCATCATCACCACCATCATCATCATAGAATTTATGGACACATCTAACCAGTTCAATTGTAAATTGATGAGACCTAGCTGCCAATCTAGTACTCTGCTTAAATTCATAAAATTTATATATCATAGCAAAGAGCTTTTCTAAACAATTATCATGAAAGTATCAATAAAAAAGGCACCAGCAAGTAACTTTATAGCAGTGCAAAAGTGACTGAAGCTGGGATGCCAGGTCAGGACCAATAATATTGCTGATTCTCCATTGGATTTTATCAAGAATCTTTAAATATATACCAGGTGCACCAGACCATATATGGCAGCAATATTCTATGCATGGGTGAATGGTAGACTTATAAATAGTTAAAACAGATTCTGGAGAGAAAACTTATCTAACACAATACAGTGGACCAATTTCTTGGCAGCAGACGTAGCAATGGATTCAATATAGTCTCTCCACTTAATGTCAGCTGAGAATGTAAGCCTGACAAGCTGCAATTTGTCACTCTCCTGGAGGTTAGCATAAGATATGCTGATGGGAGGCAGAAAGTGATCTCTCAGATTTGATTCCATTGGGAGAGCCCTCTGCTCTGAACATTGACATAAGTCTAGAAAGCCCTTTGGACTAACACTAGCTGCATACATAATTATGGCACCTGGTGCACCCTGTTTTGCTCGATGGTTGTGGGATTCTAAAAGAGGTTCATTTGCCCTTTGACTGGTCTGAGTATCTAGCCACCCTCCTCATCAGAAAAGCCTGGTGGTGGAACTGGTTTAATTGGCAATAACCTGACCATGTTGCAGCTAGTACTGGGTTAGACATACCAGTAGTACTTGTAGAGAGACCAGTCATAACTTAAGAGCTCAGTCATAATTTAAGTAATTGTAGGGTGACCAATCTTAACCTAAGTACTTGTAGGGAGACCAGTCATAACCTAAGTACTTGTAGTGATATTAGTCATAATTTATGTACTTGTAGAAAGACCAGTTATAACCTGAGTACTTGTAGTGATATTAGTCATAATCTAAGTACTTGGAGAGTGACCAGTCATAATGTAAGTACTTGTAAAGAGACCAATCATAACCTAAGAGACTAGTCATAACAAAATTACTTGTAGAGATACCAGTCACAACCTAAGTATTTGAAGAGAAACCTGTCATAGCCTAATTACTTGTAGAGAGAGATCAGTCATAGCCTAATTAATTGTAGAGAGACCAGTCATAGCCTAATTACTTGTAGAGAGAGATCAGTCATAACCTGAGGAAAAGAACTCAAACTGATTTTAAGTTTAGTACATTAACTACTGAAATATTTTATCAGATCCGGTTTTTTTTGCAGTTGGTTTGGTAATTCAAATACTTTTCTTATGTTTTTAATACACTGTATCAATTTTGGTCATACTTAGAAGGTTTGCAATTATCTACAGAGTCCCCTATTTGCAGGAGACCAATCTTCCTAGAATAATGAGGTGTTATTGTATTCCCTAATTTATTATTGCTTTTTCTATAAAAGTCCGGAAAGGAGAATTGAAGTGACTAAAATTCATTAAAAATCTTTTCATTAATTCCTGATTGAATCTTTATTAAAAACTTTGCTAACATGTTCATCTTGATTGTTATACTCATGGCTGCCTGTATAGCAAATCATATAATAATGATAAGCTAAGTGTTTATAATGACAATATTGCTTGGTCTACTGCTAGGAATGTTGGTTCACTGTGTCATACCAGACAATTTTTCTAGTCAGAATCCATCTTGCATATTTATAAATCTATCATTCATCTATGCATTGAACATTGTTGTCATATCTGATCTGGTGCTCCTGCTATATATCTTGAAATTCTTGACAAAATTCAAAGAAGAGTCTGTAATATTATGTCCTAACCTGGCATCCTTAACAATTCCAAGCCATTATCCATTACATCTCCTACACATCCAAGCTTACATCACCTGGTATTCCCATGTGGTTACCCATCTAGGTACTGACCAGGAAACAAAATCTATTTTATACATTTATAAATCTACCATTCATCAATGCATTGAACATGGCTGCCATATCTGGTCTGATTCTCCTACTATATATCTTGAGATTCTTGACAAAATTGAAAGAAAAGTCTGTAATGTAATTGACCCTGACCTGGCATCTCAACTTCAGGCTTTTTCTACTGACATGACATGGCTTCCCTCTCTCTTTTCTAGAAATATCTACATGGCAATTATTCTGATGAGCTTTCCTCCTTGGTACCTTGACTGCATAAATTTAATTGCGTTACTAGATTAGCAACTAAATCTCACTATTGAACTAAATAGATACAACTGTCTCTTCTCTTCTAATAGTTTCTTTTCTTGCACTTTTTTTGCCTGTGGAGCTTCTTTCTAATTTCTTTCTTCCCTGCCACCTATGTTCTTCAAAAATTCAAATGCAATGCCAATTGCCATCTTCTGTATTCTTGACTCCTGTTATTTTATTGTTCTTTCTCCTCACTAAACTCTTCTTATTCTCTTTCAGTCCCAGTTATTCCTTGCGTCCTAGTGACTTTATTGTCTTACTTGGGGTGAAATAATTAAAAAAAAATTCCTAATCTCAAAAATCTCAACAATAATTATTGAATAAATCTGATTTATTGATTTAACAATAAATTAAGCAAAACGTTGGTGTGTGCAGTTAAAAATGTTTATCTTAATGAAATAGTAGATATTTCAAAATATAAACTATATATGAATCTATGAACACTTAAATATTTACAATGGATAAAATTGATCTGTTTTTACAGCTCATCAACCCTTTCTGAATTATTTAAAGCCAAAACATATTTTGCATTGTAAGAACAATTCTTTTTAGCCAGTGATTATTGTTTTAATAATTTTTTGAGAATAATAATAATTCCTACTATTTATCCCATACCTGGGGGGTATAGATTCATACCTTTCTTAAGGGTATTTGTGTGTAAGTGAATGTAACGAACCTGACTCAAATTCAAACTTGATTCAACTTATCATTCAGAGCTGCGATACAATGGATTAAAAACAGTCTTAAAAGTACATATAACCGTCTTTAAATAAACTTACTCTTGTGTTTTTAAATAATTCATTCAGATCTTTTCTAATGTTCATTCATTATTTTTTTATAATAGTGAGAAAATGTAAACAATGGGAAGTTATTTAACATTAATTTCTATAAAAGTAGCTGATTCAGCATAAAGCAAAAAATGAAAAATAAATATAAAAAAGTAAAAAATAATAAAAATCAAACAAAAAAAATAAAATAAATAAACCAACAAAACAAGTAATAAATTAAAAAGGACTATGGATTTTATATGCGGTAAGTTAGCATAGGCTGATCTCTCATGAAAAGGGGTTTTTGATTTGAGCATAAAAAAACAAACTCCTAGACCTCCTGGTTATTAACCTGCTGCTTTAACCATTAAGCTGAAACTATAATAATATTAAAGCATTCAACTTAAGTCATGTTATTTTATTATATTTACTCTTTATGTATGCACTTTGGTGGAATCTTCCTTTACATTTTCAAGTGCAAGCATTAGATAATTTTGTAAAGTCTGATTTTTTAAAGGAAAAAAGCTGTTTTACTGATAAAGGACTAACTAAATTGAACATTTGTGATCGGAATAATACTCATACTAATTTTTAGGCTTCAACCTAAATCAACCTTTCTGTACTGTAACCAAGAATTATCTTAATATTTGTTGAGTAACAAAGATAAACTTCTTTTTATTACCTTTATTATGAAGTTCTTTTATTTTCGGCCCATGTTTCTCAGCCTTTTTAAGCAATGACACACCTTGGAGCAAATGAAAATATCACAGCACACTTAGCAAAATTTTTAAAGGGTATGCATTTAAAAGTTATGAAATAAAACCATAGATTTTTTAAAAATGCACTCACAAATATGAATGTTTCTATTCAACTATTTGTGCAGCTTATTTGGTGTGAAACCTGTGACTGGTGTTGTTTTGCAATTTCTTCAATGTTTGGTTGAATGTGCGATAAACAGACTCTTATTTCTTCTTCAGTTGAGCATAGTCTTTCTCGCTTCTTATTTTTGAGGTTATTTAGGGTTAAGAAGCCTAAATCACATAAACAAGAAGAAAATTGCAATGAAACTGATAAAACCTTTTTAGCTAATGTGGGATATTCCTTTTTGTATAATTTATTAAATGATAAAAAGTAAACTTCTATATAGAGCAGTATTTCTCAACCTTTTTTAAACAATGGCACATCTAGAATCAAATGAAAATATCATGGCACATTTAACAAAATTTTTAAAGGGTATGTATACATTTTAATGTTATGAAATAAATCTAGAGATTTAAAAAGAATGTACTCACAAATATGAACTTAGTTTATTTTAATGTTTCTATTCAACTATTTATGCAGCTTATTTAGTATGAAACCTTTGACTGATGTTTTTTGCAATTTCTTCAATGTTTGGTCAGTTGAGTGTCGTCTTTCTCGCTTCTTATTTCTGAGTTTATTTACAGTTGAGAAGCCTAATTCACATAAATAAGAAGAAAATTGCAATGAAAATGATAAAGCCTTTTTAGCTAATATGGGATATTCCTTTTGTATTGAAATCCGAAATGTATCAAGAATAATGAAAAAAATCATTTGAAAAAACGTTTAATACTTATTCATTTATTCAAGTACTAATGCTGTACAATTACTACTTCCGCACACATGTGTGTGTGTGTGTGCATGTGTGTGTGTGCTGTGGCAATATTTCATAGTACATTAGTGTGCCAAGGTACAGCTGTTGAGAATCACTGTTTTAGGCAAAACTGGTTCTTGGTTAAAATTTAGAGAAGACTTCTTGGAGATGTCTTGAATTAATTTCTCAGGTTATTTTGGAACAATCTATTTATTTCTGGTTTGATTCCTCTTTGCTTCTCTTGGAGAGATTTTCCTCAGTGAATCAACAATCAAGAAAGAAGGCCTCCTCCTCCTCATCATCATTATCCTCATGATTAGTTCCATGATTGGCTGTGGTTGTAGGGTTCCAATACAGCTGAGCACCTGACTAGTTCATGCAACATATCTCGTTTTGTTTTTTTAATCAATTCACCCTAAGGAAGACGATAATACTACTAAAACGCAAGGAGCAATTGGGAGTGAAAGGAAATGAGAAGACTTTAGAAAGAACTAGAAACCCAGTCCTAAACAGGAATCAAGGGATAAACCTCTACTCCTGTTCAAAAGGCAGAGGAAGAGTGTAAACTGGGTGATAGGTGAACCTATCTGCTTCTATTGAGGAAAAAATATAAAAAATAAATAGTAAATAAATTTCAGAAAAATGGGAGAACAAGGAAGAAAGGTTTATTCTACCATTTACATTTCCCCCATTATGGGCATTATTATTATTATATCCATGATATAATAACACTGTATTTCACAGATGAAATAGAATGGCTGAAAGGAAAAGAAATGACAAACATAGTTTATTCTCAAAGAGACTTTTATACCACTAAGACAGACACAAAACTATATATACATATGTACACGTGCCCCTGCCGAGAATAATATAACACATATATCTATACAGCGAGTAGAGTGTAAGGAGAAACAAAAAGGAAAGCTTTTACATATAATATGGAAATTCTTTTATGTTTCTGGAGAAGCAATGTTTCAGACTCCAGATTCAAACGAGTCGGATTCATTTACTATATCTCAGAGGAGGATATATTCCACGAAGGGGAAAGGGTGAGTCTTGAGTTTTCCCAAATTGAGGACTGCGAGTCGGAGTTTCTTTAGGTACCATAAACTTGTAAGCTGCTGGGGAGGCAGGTTAAAAAGCAACTGCTTGCTTTGGATGTTGTAAACTAATGAAATTGACTGCTGTATGGAGTGATGTCATTAAGCGGTCGTCACGTGATCCATGTGACTTATCTTCCTGGGCTGATGTTCTTAAGAAGAAACATTGGGATTTTATCCAGACTGATCGCCTTCTAAAATCAATGAAAAATAAGTCATAACAGGAGAGAGCTATGGTAGAAAAGTTTATTCTCCCATCTACATTTCCTCCAATATGGGCATTATTATATCCGTGAATAGCTGAAAGAAAACAGAATGGCAAATATGCTTTGTCCTCAGAGAGACTTTTATACCACTAAGACAGGCACAAAACTATATATACATATATACACATGTCCCATGCTGAGAATAATATAATATCTACACCAGCATTTCTCAAACAGTGTGCCTGGGTGTACTAATGCATCCCGGAAGGTAACCAGGTGCACCACAACTTAACAGAACAGTAATTTATTAATTATTTTTATATTTAAAAAACATCTTTACTTTTAAAACGCTAGGGACACCAAACACATGGCTTTCATGTCTAAGTCAAGTCTTTGTCATTTGATATTTTAAACTGGATACTAAATTCTTTAATCTTTAAAGAGTGGATAATCCTTTCCCTTTTGCCTTCCTCAAGGGATTTAAATCAGTCATTATCAATAAATTCTTCATAAATTCATTTAAATGAAAACTGTACTGCTAATCTTCAATGGGACCACAAATGAGAACCATTGAAGGTAATTTTCTTCTTACACCTGCAAGCCAAAATTACACAAAAATATCTTGAAATACTAAAGAGTAGCTTTATTCATTAAAATCGCTATTGGCTTCAATCACAACCTTCAGATGACTTTGGAATCTCCTGCAACTCTTCTGGATGGTTACCGTGTTTAATTTGGAAAATGCTTCCATAATCCTTGCCTTCAGTTTATCTTTGAGGTTACAAGGAGTTTTGTTGGTCTCTCGCTCAACTGTGCCCTACACATAATAATTAAGGAGATTGCAGTCTGGGGAGTTAGGTGACCAGATGTAAGGGGTGATGTGGTTGCAGAAATTGTCTGATAGTTATGAAAGGGTTCTCCTGCTTGTGTGGCATTGTGCAGAGTCCTGTTGCCATACATAAGGTCTTCCAGCAGTCACCCTCTTGACCCAAGGCAGCACTAACTCCTCAAGGCACTTGATGTTGGCCTTTGTGTTTAGTCTGAGGCCCTGACCAACAAATTTCGGAGTTCCTTTCTTATCAGAATGAGTTTTCTGAAGAGCTGTACCTTTGTAATCACCATTAGACACATCCAACTCTTTCCAATCTTCTGCACTGCCCTCGGATTGACACCCATATGCTCTGAAATGTTCGTATGGGAGATTCCAGTGTGAATGCCAAGCAGTATAGCATGTCGTTTCCAAATTTCTGGTGGAGTGACTTGCATCATGGTGCCCAACTGACCCTACTATACTATGCAGTTGACAAAATCAAAAACTAACAATGCGCATGCACAAAATTAGAAATATAAAATGGCGACAATTTACTCATCGCACTATATATATATATATATATATATTTATATATATATATATATATATATATATATATATATATATATATATATATATATATATATATCAATTGTGGCTCCTGAACACATTCATCTACCCAGTTTCACTCACAAGGTTTGGGTCAACATGTATAGTTTTGCAGGCACTTTCCAAAGGTGCTGCATACTGGGATCATCTCCCAAAACCAATAACATCAAAAATTCATCTTCCTGACAAAACTGACCATGGTATGATTCAATCCCAGTTCTCATGTTTGGAGCATAAAGTGACAAGTCAACTTGACAGAGGATTTGAGTGTACTAGCTTTGTTGAAATGCATTAACCATGTCAGATTTTGCGTTCTCTCCCAGAAACTGTAACTGATGTCTGATTAGCATAGTTGTCATAGAAACCACATGTGTGCTCTGTGGGTTTGGAACAAATACAAATGTGCCTGGGTAGGCATCTGCAACAGGGACTGACTAGACACTTTAGTTGATATGTGTGCTTGGAAATCAAAAATGAGTAAGTGGCTCTTATATACATATGGTTAGTAAGCTAGCCTAACAGATCATTTCTACTGAATTATAGGATTTGTCCCTGCTGAGTGCTGTATTTTCATGGCCTTGTGACAAACCTTAGCATAATTAATAACCCACAAACATTATACAGAATTTTTTTTTTCTAAATATCAAATGTCAAAACAATGTTAAATGATATCAAAATTCATTTTTATTATTTCCATTGTTATTAATTATAAATAAGTGATTCACCTATTGCCCGGTTTACACTCCTCCCTGGTCTTTTGAACAGGAGTAGAGGTTTATCCCTTGTTTCCCTGTTAAGGATTGGGTTTCTGGCTCCTTCTAAAGTTTACTTCAACTCTGTACTTCTAACGGCCGAGCTTTGAAATTTTATTTGCTAATTATTTTTCTCCTCAACAGGAGTAGATAAGTTTGACTATCATCCGGTTCACACTCCTCCCCAGTTTTTTGAACAGGAGGAGAGGTTTATCCTTTGTTTCTTGTTTAGGATTGTGTTTCCAGTACTTTCTAATGTCTTTTCATTCTCATTCACTCCCAGTAGCCCAATTGCGTCTTAGTGGCATTATCACCTTGCTTGGGGTGAATTGATTAAAAAAAAACGTAAATGTTCATAATCAATGACAACAATAAATTCTCAAGCAATTACGATTTCATTCTTATGGGGCCCAAGTGTTTGAATTAAAAGAACAATTGTTAGAAATAGAAATGCCTAAATTTAGAAACCTCCTTAATTTTTATTAGCAATTGTGCTAGAGAGTCTCTCTGACAACTTCAGTATTAGAGTTCAAGTGCTAGGATCAGTTGGCCCATCTTCGGACCAGATACACCAACCAAACCCACCCTCATATCTCCTCGCCTATCATATATCTGTTCTCTTTCCCAATAGCCACAGATCAACCGCTAATAACATACACAAGTCGTATCGACCACCGGACTTGGCTAGTTGTTGTTGGTACTACCGCCAACTTCTATAGTCTAAGTATTTATTATCGACGGAAAACCAACCAATACGCATTTAGAAGCACTGAGCAGCATTTTACAGGACGACGTGTACGTTAAAAAGTCCTGCTCTGTCAGACCAAGTCATACTGGCCTCAACTAAAGCCGGACCAGATCGTAATCATTTATCTAATCATTCATTAACTAACGGGTTGCTCATGAACAATTTTTACCATGACAACAGTTTGCTGTGGATTGTAATGAAGACAGATTCTTGTGGTCATTTTACAACTAGTGGAAGCTATTCTGCCGTCCGGTCTGTATTTTCCATGAGCAGTCGTCACAGACTTCGGACTCCTCTTCTAAAATTGCTGCAGTACCCACAGTCATCAGCAGCAGTCACGGATAGGTAGGTACCGTATATGTGGAGAAACACGGACCATTCCTTGTTTGGTAGAATCCATCGTTGTTACTTGGCTGATGTTACTACTGTTTTCGGGGTTTTAGGAGAAAAGATTTCGGACAGCCAGTATAAGGATTAATAAAAAAGAAAACATTTCCTTAATGCAACTTTTAATTTACAACCGGAATAATTTTAGTAATTTTATTTATTTTTTAAATTATAAATTGTGGTGAATGCGACGACAACATTTTTGTGCGATAAAGATTTTTTTTTAAGCGAGAATGCAGAATAATTGAAGAAACAATTTAAATAAAACATCAAAAAACAATTTTAATTTCTCTTTCTTAGAGAGAGAGACAAAATGATGACGACAGCATTTTCGTTGTTTTTCGCCTGCCTATAGAAATAAAATCTGTCGTCATCAAACGAAGAAATTTCAGACTCAGTTTGTGTCCATCTTCTTAGCCTTTGGACAAATCAAGATTGAAACGAAGAAGAAAAAAAGATTGGAATTGAATTGATTGAATAAGTAACTAGAGAGACTCTGGATTTTATTTTTTAACTAAACCAAATTGCATAAACAAAAAAAAAAAAAAGGAAAAAAGGAAGAATAGTTATATAAACAAAGAAAGTGCTGAACTCTGAAAGTGATGAAGTAAATTTGGGTATTGAATAGAAAAGAAAAATGGGTAAAAAAAAAAAAAAAAATTAAAAACTGATTAATAATTGTACATCATTCAACACCAACATCGCAGTTACCCCCAAAAAACAAAACCTAAATACATTTTTTCTTGGACATTGTTCAATTCGGTTCAATTTATAAATAATTAATTGTGCAGCAAACAAGGTAAAATATTTTAATTCTTTTAAATTAAAGATATTTTAATTCTTTGTTAAAAACTTCTTGAGTTTTCTTCCCGGAATTTTATCACGGAGAAAAAAAAAGTAGTACTTTTTTTTTCTTTTACATATATTTTTTAGTACTATCTGACTATCCGGTCCTTTTTTTTTATAAATCGAAGTCGTTAATTTTTTAAATATTGAAGATTGTGTAATTAACCTCCCTCATGACGTTTTATGCTTTTTCGCCCCACCTTTTGAATCGTCAGGTTTTTCATTTCCCTTGTACAAAAAAAAGGCCTTCCTTAATTTTAAAACTGTCGCTGTTTCCCTAACATTGCACATCCACACTTGTTAGAAAAGCAAGAAGACTAACATAAATAAAATTAAAAAAAACTAGTATTTTTTTTCTCTTTTATAAACTCCAGATGCGATTTTTATTCTTGCAAGGTATGACCGACTTGATTTGCCTGTGCAACCATCGTGCATAGCAAACCTAAAACAACAAACGATCACATACAGTCCTCGATGTACTTTCTCTCACCTTCTTAATTAACGTTATTTACTGCTTATTTAAACTACTAGTGCCTTCTCTTTTTCCATGGTTGGAACATAACGACTATCACTTATACAAGGTCCTTCTTCACTCACCCATATTATCCCTTTTACTTTTTATCTCTCTTTCTACTTTCTCTTTCCCTAAAAATCGGCTGCTACGATTTCGTGTGCGCGCGTTAATCCGTAGTCAGAACATTGAACAAAAAGCTCTTAATTTTTTAAATAGATTTTTATCTTTTATTTTTTGCCTCCGAATCTACATCTTTGTCATCTACTTATCATGAAACAGTTATATTTATTTATATACAGCAGTTGACGAACAACTATACCAAAAAAAAAAAAAAAAAAAAAAAAGGCGGCAGTTTCACTTTTTCTTCGAGAGACTCAAATCTTTATTTAGCGGCAAACCTCTTTCTGCATTTTTGTGAACGAGCAATGTTTTCAGTTGGAGGAGGAGAACAATACTGTGTACACAGTAAAATAATAACATTAACATTATTTAACAATCTTCCTTAGTGACGGACCAACCTTGTTAAACCCTACTACTGGTGAGTTGATAACGGGAAAGGACTACACACACAATGACCAGACCATCACTAGATAAAGAGAGACAAACCGGGGAATGGTTTTTAAAATACAAATTATTGTCCATGTGACTGATCAGCAGGAACACACACACACGCACTTGACTCCACAGCTGTGGCACGTGGGCACAAAATTCCTTTTTCTACCCTTACCCGCCATAATTATCTCTCACTTTCCTTTTGTTTATTTTCTCTTTACTCTTTCTATAATTCATGGCATATCGAGTATTAAAGAAAACAACAACAACAACAAAAAGCGCGATATAATTATTGCAACTCTGATTCTTTTATGAGAAAAAAGAAAGTAAGTCTTGTTTCGTCAAAAAAAGAAAAAAAAGCAAAAAATAACGCAAACAGTCGATAAATATTATTATTGTAATTATTAATTAATATAATAAATTAATTACGCATCAGCATTATTAGCGATAGTTAGATTTTAAGTCTGTATTTTGTTAACAAAAAATTAATGAATCGCGAAAAGTCGAAAAACTATTATTGCAAGCAACTTGAAAAAAAAGTCACTAACTTTGAATTTTCTATTCGAAATGAAACCGAAAACGGTATATTTTTGGCTGAAAACATCTCATTAGAAAAAAAAAGTCACTAACAATTTCTTTTTTTAACACTGAAAAAAGAATAAAGACTAAGAAGAAATAGACAAAAATGTCATTTAATTAATTTTCATCTTAGAAAACATCTTTCTTTACTTTATGCTACTTGTAAAATCACCGTGTCTGTTCCGTACACATCTCGACTCAACCGATTTTCTCTGCCGGTTCTTTGATTTTATTTTTGTCCCTTTTTTTTTTTATTTCCACTTGGCAAATGATACTACCACACTAGCCAAAACCACTAACCATCCAATTTACCTTCTGACAGACACTTAAAAAAAAAAAAAGGGGGGGAAAAAAACGTTAATAGATTTATTTACACAATCTTTATTCTTTATATCACCCCGTGGATTTTTCTTGCTCCCAAACTGTCACACTACTACGACTACTACAACAATTCAACCCCCGCCTCCACCACGGCTATAACAACTTTGTTTGAAATTAACCATAAAATACCTTACTTGACTTCACTTGCTTTTCCAATTGCATAGAAAAAGCAAAACAAATACCCGAAGAATTACTTACTGCAACATTTGTAATGTTTCGTCTGTAAGAAAAGGATCTTTTTATTTTTACTCACCACAAAATTGATTTCTACAGGAAAATTGCGGAGCTCACAAGACATACATGAACTTTTTTATGCATTGCACATTATTTAACAAATTTGTTTTAAATCTCAAAAAGGAGAGAGGAGAAAAATACAATTACCGACAAGGAATTACTCAAATATTGTTCATTGATTCTTTTATTTCGTACTGTAAGTATATTTTACTTTTTGTTGTTGATTGATTGAATCTGAAACAATTCCGTTTTGAACGGAAAAAAAAGTGCTTATTTATATTTTTTGGCATTTTCAATATCTGGAAAGAAATTGAAAGATCAATCCGAAAAAAGTATGATGAATTATTGAACTCTAAAAGATACCAGACACAAAATTAAAAAAAAAAAAACAATAAATTTTTCTGGGTGTTTTTAATTCAAATAATTTCCAATTGAAAATTCCCTGTTTAAAAAAAATAGCGAAATTTGAAAAATACTGTACACACAGCATCAGAAAAATATTTTTTCAAGTTCTCTAACTGGAATAGTATTCTTAAAATTTTTAAGCATGAAAATTTTCCGTAGAAATGTAATTCCTTTAAAAGTGAAACAGACATTCTTCAACTTTTATCATTATTGATTACAATGACATTTAATCAAATGCCTTGATCCAAACCCACATCACGCACAACTTGAAAAAAAAAACCAAGATAGGTAAAAATTACAGTCACACACGCATTCCCCTGAATAAACCCAAGTGTGAGTCCTTCTTTCATTCTCTCTTTCTCTCTCGCTATTAATTGAAGGAATCATTAAAATTATTCACCAAAACCTGCAGTGTCTAATAAAAAAATAAAAAAACAGACACTTCCTGATTTTATCACTTTTTTTTAGTGATTTTTAGTCTATTCCAGAGCCAGAGAAATTTAACTTTTAAAAAGAGTTTTAAAAACTTTGTATTCTTCCACTCAGCCATCATTTTTCTTTCTTGTATTTCTCAGACTCATTCTTGTATATATTTATTTATATATTTAAAAGAAAGAAAAGAAAAAGGATTCTTGGCACACCTTACGGAAAATTACCGGTTTACTTACTACCACTGCTTCAGCTATTCGTGTGTTGACTACAACAGAAGGAGACTCATTGAGATTTTCTTACTCTGCTCAGCAGCGGCAAGGTGCTCGAATCGCCCAGACGAAGGAAGAGCAGGAGGTGGGAAGGCCCTAGCAGTCGAGTAAATGTATTTTAGTTATGGACCTAAACCATGGAAATGAAGAAGGGAAGATCTTCCGTCAGCTACAGTTATTATCCCTAAACACATCAGCTACCAGATATAACGGCTACTATTACTGTTCAATCTTTCCGGGTGATGACGATGATTGTTATTATTATCTCTGCCTTTTCTGAAGGGTACTTATATGAGGTTTTCAGGGCAAACTGACGCAACAATATCAAAGAACGAACGGTGATACACGCACACAAATAAAAACGCGTGCCCGCGCGCGGCTAGTCATAGCTATCGTGACGGGTAAGCGTGGTTATTGCAGATCATCTCTATTGTCATTCCCTGTCGATGATTTTTCTCTCTGTAATATCGACCACGTTCTTATCTTCATAAGTTGCAGGCCTGGCTGTTCCTCTCTCGTGTCTGCAGAAGAACCTGTGCTGGAACGGAAATCTTGAAGTGTTTTTTTTCGATCTCGCTCTTTTTTCTTTTTGTTTTTTTTTTCCAACCAGAATTAACAACACTAACAGTGAAAAAATGTAAAGCAGCTGAGATTATTTTATCTCTTTTCTAATTTATTTTATTTATCTCTATCTTGATTTATTTCAATCTATTGGGATGATTTACACATTTATATACTGGTGACTTGGATGACTTAAACCAAAAAAGATAAAAAAAAAAAAAAAAACTTTACAGAAATGACTGATAAAAAACTTAGATTATTATTTAAAAATTTGTATAAAATGATTGACCTTATTTTCTTTTATACAGAATTAAATTAATTTTTTTTTCAACGGATCATGTGAAGTTTTTAAGAAAATCTGAAATTTTAATAAATGATCGTGACAAATGTGAAAAATTCTGAATTTCCCTAATTATAAACTTACTAGAAGATATGGCTGTGTATCAAGTTGAAACCTTTAATATTTCTTTAACTTTGGAATACTGAAATTATGTACAGGTTGAAAATCTCAAAACAACCTGTAAAATGGATTCTACCACTGCAGCTACAACGATTGCTCTCAAGGATTTGTCCTTATTATCATCACCAGGTAAAACTCTTGTTCAGTCAAAAGAGAAATTGTTGAACATGAATTCTAATCCTCACCGTTCCAGTCAGCTTCCTCGAAGCAGACCCACTACAGCTGACCCAGGTAGTAAGACAACAATGTCATCTACTAAGCAGA
This sequence comes from Acanthosepion pharaonis, assembly GCA_903632075.3. Classification (NCBI taxonomy): domain Eukaryota; kingdom Metazoa; phylum Mollusca; class Cephalopoda; order Sepiida; family Sepiidae; genus Acanthosepion; species Acanthosepion pharaonis. Next base: position 213,841 of record CAHIKZ030000248.1, on the reverse strand, counting down.
CTGCACAGAGAGTGAGCAGGGAAGCCAGTAAACTTCCAAGCAAATATATCGGTAAAAAGAATACTTCCACTGATCAAGTCGCAGAGGGTGTTGTGAGCAAAACAAATGAAAAAAACATTTCAAATATAAAGAACGTCAGTGGTGGTAAACCCATCAGTAATTCAAAAATTCATCGCAACATGGCATTGAGTAAAACAAGAAATCCTTCCAAAAGTGCAACCCCTAAGAATCCTCCCACTAGTGAATGTACGTCTTACAATGACAGTCCGGCCCTAGATGAATTGAAAGTTGTGACAGAGTTGAATGATAAGTTTCGTCCCCGTTCCGATTCAGAATCCAGCCATGCCAGCCACTCATCATTTTGTTCTCAGTTGTCCACATCATCCGTTAAATCCTCCATTTGCCTTCCAAGTGCTGATAAAAGTGGGTTGGGTAAGACAAAAAAAACCTTGACAAGTTCGTGCTCTCGTCTGGCCGTATCCAGGAGTGAAACACAAATGCAAAAACAGCCGTCCATGCTTAGTCGCACTACATCATCCACTACAGTTAGCCGGGCAAGTAACTCTGCCCTGTCATCTGTATCAAAGATGTCACCAGACCACCAGGCTTCTCGTTTACGTTCTACGCTAGGCACGGAAAGCTTACAAAGGGCTGTGAGTACCGGTTCGTTACGAAATATGAACAGTAAGCTGAGTATACCAACAGGTCGGTCAAATCCGGCTACAACTGCAAACAAGACAAGTACTCAGCCCCTAAAACCAAAGAAAGTGACCAATTCAACTTCTGATCTTTCTACCAGTAACCGTACCGTTACCAAAAGCGGCACTAAAGTCCCTGTTCGGGAAACCACTCGGACAATTAGTACAGAAAACTTGTCGGTAAAACACCAGAATTCTTTGGGGAAAAGTTGTGAGAATCTTACTAAAAAACCCAATACTTTATTACAAGCTAGCTGTGAAAACCTTTCCTCCAAGGTCCGTAGTAATCGCTCTTCCGCCTTATCAAATCATACCACTAATCAAAAAACTAGTTTGTTGCAAAACAAAAAATCTAGTCTTTCTCGCAGCACCAGTAGCAGCAGCAGTAGTCTTGCCCAGCAGCGGGAAAAGTCCAGCAGTTGTGCATCTTTAGTAAAAGCTCAGAGACATGCTGGGTTCAAGGGTAGCACTTCATCACTTCCAACTGCTGAAAAATCGGACAATAAACGTGTAGGAAATGCTCGTCCAGGAACGGAGCGGAAAGCAACAGGAATCGGGGGTATGCAAGGAAGTAGAACTAATTTAACTGATAAATCTCAGGTGAGAAGAACTGCAAGTGTGGCAAATAAAAAAGTCACAGCTGTGTCGAATACAGCAGACTCAATTGGGAAAAAGAAGACATTGCCAAGGGCAATTCGAAATATAACTGACCAGGGAAATACAAGCACGGCAGTGACACCACCAACAAAATTTGGAATGAAAAAGACAAAAATATTAGAAAATCAATCTAATAAAGGAATAAGTAAAATACCAGATAAGGTGTCGCAAAATGAGTCCCCTGCAAAAACATCAAGTGTTAATGACAGTAATAAAACTGAGTTGAATAAGGGTCATGAAAAATTGGTAGGTAACGATATGCTTAGCACTGAAGAGCCTGTCTACAAAACCAATGAGATTTCCATTGAAAATGAAGAAAAATTAAATGAAGACAACTCTTTAACTAAAGGAAAAGTTTCTAAAAACTTTGCTTATGATGATTACATGCTCATAACAGATGCGCTGTCCTATGAAAACTTGTCTGAGCCTGATGTCTACAATGGTGACTCGGACAGAGAAGATAAAGTGAATCACATTTGTTCCCCAGACAAGGGCCTGCTCAGAAATAACCTGTCCACATCGTCACTGGACATAAGCCTCCATGAGGACTATGTTAGTGATGAGAGTGTTGTTGTCAACTCTATAACTACTAATGACCATCCTTGTCAGCAGGAACAGGAAGAATTCCTGCCAATCTATCTTGGCAAGCAGGCTACTCCTGCTTCCCATTCTTCGGCTTTTGAAGAAGATATAAGTGAAAAGAATCAAGATATAAAATGTGAATTATCGAACCATCATGTAATTAAAACTGATGATGTATTTTCAGATAAGGCTTTGAACTCTCAAGTTATTTACAAATCTAATGTCTCCACTTCTGTTTATCACCAACAGCAGCAGCAGCAGCAGCATAACAAACACCACCCCAATCCTTTAGACCCCTACCCTCATCATGATCATTCTGAAGAGTTTTGGTCTGGCCTAGAAGAAGAGAGAGAAAAGAAGCAGGGGGTAGCATGGAGAGAAGGGAAGGGTGTTTGTAGTGGTCCAGAAACAAATATTCACAGTGTTAATGACAGAAAGTGTGTTCTGGTTGTTAAGATTAAGCAGGAGGAAGTGATGGGTGGTGAAGAGGACAAAGAAGAAGAAGAAGAAGAAGAAGGTAAAGGAAAAGAGAGAGGAAAAGTTGAGAGTAAAGTGGAGGTGGTACCAGTGGTAGGTTTAAAGTCAGCTGACATTTACAGAGCAGCAGGGCCTGGGATGCCAATGTCTGAGTTTAGACCGCCCCATATTGGCCAACATCAACATCCACAGTATATCACTTCCAGGAATGAACACACAGCTACTGGTGGCTGTAACCCAGTTGGTACTGGGGGAAACATCAGTGAGGAGGTGACAGAATCCACCACTGAGACTGCTGGCACCACAGAAACTGGTGGAAAGGCTGTTGGTACCAGGCGACAACTAGGAGGAAGTTATGAAAAGCAGAACTACCCCATCCACAAGGCTGCAAATACGACGACTACGACACAACACAGAGGAGGGGACAAAACTGGTTTACTTACTCAACTTGTGGCAGGGAAAGAGGCGGACTCACTCGACTATGAGTTGCAGTCGAGGCTAGATGTAGAACCAATAGTCTCGCTAGTCGAAAGGAAGAATGTTTGTGACATCGACCCGCAAAAAATGACAGATCCATTAAGGGTCCAGTCAAAACAACTGAAATTTAGTAACTATCAAATTAAACTGACCAACTCTGTTACAGAAAATTCCTGTAATACAACAGAGGGTGACAATGCAAATGAAAATGAAAATTTGTCAAAAGAAGAGGATTTACTGATGGAGGGGCCGGCAAGTTCCGATTTAGTTACCCGAGTAAGAGGTCCGTTCTTAGCCTCAGAAATGGGTATACTCGGTGGGCAGATGCTCAGTCCATGTAGTAATGATAGCAGCAGCTTCAAAGACATGAGTGATGATGTGGTCACACCACTTAGCGATGTTCAGGGGGTTTTTGATCACGATACACAACATTCTGAAGAAGATGTGGATAGTAACTTTGAACAAAACGAGGTGGATGATGACAAACATGATGAGACACCTGGCAGTGAGGAAGAGAGTGACTCTGGAAGCGTTCTGATCGAGATAGAAGACAGTCCTCTGCAGGTGTCTGTTGGAAACGATGAAGGAGAAATTATCGTCGAAGAGCAGGATTATGCATCCGAGGAGAGAAATTACAGTGACAGTAACAGCAGTTTTGTGAGTGATATGATCATGGGGGAACGTCCCATTGTGGATGCTGGCGAAGATCTTGCAGAGGTGACGCTGGATGGTAATGAGACTCAAAACTTGTGGCTGGTAATTGAAACTGAAAGTCAATATGACAACATGAGTACTTGCATGACACTTGAAAACATTGCCGAATCAAGCATTGGGGAAGACGTGGAAGAATTATTTGATCAATCTCCCAATGTTGAAATTGATAATAATTCTATGGGAATTCCTGAGAAAGTTCCAAATAAGAAATTAAACTTTTTTAAGGAGATTCCATC